>CABFOW010008206.1:2500-19181 GCA_902141385.1 Timema californicum | reverse complement strand
ATGTTTAAAATATCATGCTTGTTTAGGCCTAACCTCATAACCAACCGTATGAGTGCCCAATAGTGTGGCGCACGAATACATTCATTAAAGCCCTTTTTTTGCTAGTTCTTGTTGTTGGCATCATGTAATAGTCATGTTGAACTTTTACCGTGTGCGTTCTGCTAAATAAGAACAGTGCGTTCCAAACTTCAAACTAAGTGTTTAATAGTCAGCATACCAGTGAACTGCTTGCAGGTGAAATTTAGCTAAATATGGTGTTGCTCTTTGGACAGTAACAATACAAAATACAATAGATGATGGTTAATAATTAACCTAATAAATAAGTGTACACCACAATGAAAGTGAAATGGATAAAATATGTAATTTCGGTCAAATTTAAGATTTAGATAGTCCTGCCTAATAGATGTTTATTAAAATACAAAGTTAAAATTACATTACATATAATATGATCGATGTCTGTATTATTCAGAGCGAATTAATTAATCTTATTTGGTTTAGATATATAGCAAAATAAAATAATATAAGTATATTTATAGTCAAATTTAAATGTAATTATTTAAGAAACAAATATGTAATAAAACGATTTACATAATTTATAAAGAAATTATACGTATAGTCAATTTCCTCAATGAGGTTAGTCGGTGAACAACAAAACAATAAAGATGAAATAAGATAATTGAATTTCACTGAAGTCATGACTCTGACCAAAAGTTGTATTTACAGAGTCAATTGTTGTAACAAAATATTATGGTTAAGATAAAAATTATAAGCTCAGCAATAAAAATAAAAATAAATGCTAATCTTTGAATTTGGAGCAATGCATATTAATAAAGTTAGTGAAGTCTTGTATAAATTATAGTAGATGACAAAGGATGACTCACAAGTAAAATTTTAGGTTGATATCACCTCTTGTTAATTGATTCTTAAAGTCTTGGGCGTTGAAAGGGTTAGTAGATCAGACAAACTCACTTAAAAATCAAAATCATTGTCTTTGAGTTATTACAGTTGTCTCAAGTCTTCATCCCAACTTTTACCCTCGTTAGGATTTTTTTTTTAAATATTCTCTATCAAAGGTTACCTGGCGGTCTAGAGTTAAGGTGTCAGACTTCTATGCTGGGAGTCCGGGGTTCAATCCTCAGTCTCGGCACAAATGTATCTGATTGCTAAACTCATCCTTCACCTCTGACAAGACGTGTATTAACCACAACTTGTGACCGTGGTGAGGATCCCACGTTAAACTGTAGGTCTTCCATTTCATCTTGCAATCACCCTACCATTACACATTAGCGTAATTGCGTATAACCTGAATTGGTAGTAAGACACCGTGCTAATAATAATAATAATAATATTGATAATAATGATGCTGATATTAATAATGATGATGGTATCAATAATGATGATGATAACAATAATAATATCAATAACAATAGATAAAAATAATAATAACAACGACAACAACAACCATAACAACTTAAAGTGACACATATCTTATATAATAGATTTATTTTTGGTTTTCTTAATTTTTAAAAGTCCTCTGTTTCACAAAATGTCCCAGGTTTTTTAAGTGAAAATTTGGAACTGTCGCAGTTTATAAAAATACATTATGAGAACCCTAGTCTATATCTAAAGAGGTTTGTACTCTTCCAAGTCCAAAGATATCTCGTCACTAAATATGGTGATTAGTAAAGCTTTAAAATAAGTTTTAAAGTTTCTATAAATGTTTTATTAATGGCACTTAATCTTTAAACTAGTAAGATTAATAAATACTAAATAATGTACCAATATTGTTTTTGTAAAGCACCCAGAAAGAGTCCGCTTCTAATTTGATTGCTAGTTTACAAGCAAAATATTTATAAATCTTTGTTTTTGCTGTCATTTCCATTGACTTTGAAAGTACATTCTTCGCAGGGATTGGTTGAAAAGAGTGCAATTAATGACATCGCCATAATCTTGCCAATAACTTGTGCCTTTTTTTAGTGAATACGGAAATAGATAAAATAATAAAGTGCATCTTTGGGAGTATTTTGGGTGCAAAGTTGCACCATTTCTAGACTTTCGCTGGAGTATAATTGCACTCGTTGGTGAATCCAGGCCCAGAACTATTATAGCAAAAGACTCCTGGTTAAACAAGTCTCATTTCTCAACCTAAATTCCCAAAATATCTCAAACTATATTTTTAGAATGTGAATATATAATATATCTCTTCCTTTTACAGATGCCTCTCTAAAAGTTTCCTATTTTTCTTCGCCAATTTCCTTTCTGTTTCTTTATTGTTTTCCTTATTTAGGAAGTTGCGTTGCATGTTTTACACTTATCCTTAATGAGTTTCGATAGAATGAAACCTCGGTCGAGAGATTGGTCAGAAACGGTCAATTTTCTTCAAGAGTCAAGCCATTACCTCTTTGTCCCTTAGCAGTAGTGTAAAGCGTAAACTGTGTTCTTTTCATTGTAAAAGCCATATTGTGTTTGTTCCTTTTATATGTTTTCTATCCACCTTTACTGTACCCCCTTTCAAATGCATATTAAACTATATTTTGAAAGTTATTTTCAATCTTAATTTGATGTGCAGGTGTATTCGTGGGGCTCATCCCAGTACGGTCAACTGGGTGTGGGAGTGACGGGTCAGTGTCCCTACCCTCGACTCGTGGAACGACTCTGTAAAGAGGTGGTGGTGTCCGTCTGTGCAGGACAGTACCACTCCCTCGCTCTAGTGAAGGATGGACGAGTCTTCACTTGGGGGTGGGGAGTGCACGGACAGCTCGGCCACGGCTCGATAGAGGATTGTCACTATCCCAAGCTGGTTGACAAGCTCGTCGGCAAGGTAACATAAGCGACATTAACAACAGTTGGTAGACTGCTCAGTTTAGATAAACATTAAACAATAATAGAAACTGCAAACATGGACTAGACACCAACACCTGATCATGAGCATACCTATCAAATGTTCTTTTATCAACAAATAACATTTATAATGTCGTGGGGGAGGGGGGGAATTACTTTAGAATTATTTTCTCCACTAATTCTTATTACATATGTAACTTTATATAACTTTGCTGCTGCAATTTAACCAAGATGCTTGTGATACCATGCTCTGTGACATATTGCATGACTAAATTGCTAAACTTGTGTTGTCATTATAAATTATTAAAAATCTACTTCCCCAAAACTCTCCACTTTACCAAAATATATTATTTATTTTGTAATTAACTACATATTATGTTTTTAAACAGTTCGGTAGAAGTCCGTGAATACTCATGGTGCTTCATTCATTCAAGAGTGGCGGAAGAGAACCTTCATATAGATTTAGATTTTTTCGAGATAAGCTACCAATATTTAAAATAAATCAATATATATAATTTCAACTGTATAAAACACTGGTTTTAAATTCAGGCTGACAACAGGCCCTAAGAAGGTACTTATGAGCAATCACTGATTCAACACCAACAGCAAATTTGTATAAACCGTTTGCCCCTCATGCAAACATCCACAATGCATTATTTTGTCTCCTGTTCTACCCCCAAAGTAAGCTACACAGAGCATTTCAAACAGGAAACTACAAAAATCCTCAGCTAGGACAATTATTGGGCAACCAAATGCAGGTTTAAGCCTGAGATAAGCTCAGCTTTTTAAAATTTAAATGTCCTTATTATCTATCCAACACCCAATGTCATCAATCTGGAAACTATCTGCTAAACTTATCTATCAAACATTTCAATTGTTAGTACTGAACAAGCTGTACATTACCACAATCCCTCACAAATGTACAACACTATTTCTAAAAGAAGGAAGAACACAGTTCACACTTAACATTGCCGCCACTGGATAAAAAGGTAATGGTTGCCTCTTGAAGAAAATTGATCGTTACCAGCCAATCCCTTGACCAAAGTTTCATTCTATCGGAACTTAAAGGGAGAGAAGGTGAAATGCGCAACAGAACTCCCCTCTCCTACCCCCCAAAAAAAATAAAAAAAGAGGAAAAAGGAAGTTTATAGGGAATGATTGGACACTTAGATAATAGCATGTAAAAGAAATAACATACAGGACAAACACTGTAAATGAACAATGGATGTGGATATATATTATACATCTATAATAAAACCTCTATTCACTTTTTGAGGTAGTGTGTAACATATATTTGGAAGAAGGTACAGGAAAACTCTAGCATGGCTATAATGGGGTATTTCGAAAAATATAGGTTTGATATGAAAAAATCTTAAATCGATAACAACAGTGATGATCGGAAGTAAGAAAGGCTTATTTCAGCAACTGAGTAATGACCCCAATTGAAATGAAACTTTGATATCCTCTCAATGCATCATTCATCAAAGTGTGTTGTGCTACAAATTGAACCAATCTTGAGGATACAATGTAACAAGTGATCAAAATAGTGAACTTCATCAGTACCAAATAATTCCTCCAGCACCAAATCATTCCTTGATAAAACTAATGCTCAGTATGACAACTTACTACTTCACAACAATGTATGGTAGCCGATAAAAGGCTGTGTGAAAACAATAAAATTATTTCTCACCAGCAGTGATCAATTTTCCACAAAGGAATACTTAGGTTTTCTTTACATAGAAGAAAATGTGGCGACTATTATGGTTTTAACAGATGTATTCAAACACATCAATGACAAGGCAAAGTAAAGCCTGTGTGTGAACTACTGTACGAAGTTAGAAGCTTTTCTAGAAAAATTGTCCTTTTATCTGATGATGATGCTGACAGTGAACTTTTGACCTTTCCTAACCTAAAAACACAGTTTGTGCTAACTATGAAGGAATGGCGTCCATCAGTTCACCAATTTCGTGAAGGATCTCAAAACTGAATTTGAAGCAATAGTTACTGACTTCAAAAAAATAGAGAACATTGTGCAGATTTTAAACAACATTATTCCTTTGTAGCCTAATGGTGAATGGAGCTGTGAAGCAGCAGATGTTTTCAACTCTAATAAAGCAGATGGAAATGATTGAGTTCCAGGAAGACTTTGTTTTAAAGGAAAAATAGGACAAATTATATTTTCAACCTCCATTTTGTGTTTGTCCCCCTTTTATATGTTTCTATCCACTTTTCCTATACCTTCTTCCAAATACAATACAACCTTCATAAATGTAATGTATATCATCTTATTTAAGGTATTTATTATAGTTAAGTGTTTATTAATGAGCAACCATACAAGTAGGTACAGGATTTTAATATATTACATTTGTAGATTGTTTTCTATAGCAAAGGCTGGTTTCTCCAGGGATGGCAACAAATGCCTGTAGGAAGAACTAACTTTTTCATGCAGTCCAATCTCAATATCAGCAACAGTTGAGCATACATGTCTGTACTGAATATTCTTAGTGATTATTTGATAGGTCCTCAGCTTTTCCAGGAAGATTCACTTTCACAGCACACTGCCCAATGGATAGGTAAAGGATATCTGGTCCTTTAAGATCAAATTAACAACGTTCTTTGTCACTGTATTTTAAAATGTCTTTAAAATAATTCTGAGTACCCAAAGTACCTTCACCGCTTTACTCTCGTAAAATATTGGTGTCTTCGTACACACCCTGCAACACTATTTTATGGCAAAAATATATAAATATGGTTGAATACAGTTTTAACCTTTGATATTGTATTTGTGTTAATTAGGTTATAGTTCAAGTATGTGGGGGTCACGGCCACTCCCTAGCGCTCTCGGCTGAGGGTGAAGTTTACTCCTTTGGCTCGAGTGTGTTTGGACAACTGGGAACTGGAACTAATCTTAAAAGTTGTGTACCTCAACAAGTCGTATTATTACCCGAGAGAATATGCATGATAGCAACTGGATACTTCCACAACGTGAGTAAACTAAAAAAAGATACATTATTTACATATTTAACATTTGATCCCCACTAGGGTGGGCTAATCACGCTTATTCTAAGCCAGGTGTTCCTAAATATCATTTTCTATTCTCCCCTTGACAGATGCTGTAAGTTTAATGAATAAGATAATATTATTCTTCAATTGCGTTTAGAGATAATTTTATAAGCCTGTCAATACTAAATTCCTTTTAAATATTTTCTTCAACAGCTATTTAATTTCTTACAATTTTATTATTAATTATTTTTTGCAGGACTAAACAGGAAATCTCCTTTTTCCAAAAGTTTTATTATTTCATTGCTATGATAATAATACTTTATTGTGATATTTATTTCCAGTTGGCTGTAAGTATTTTGAACAAGCTCTACATCTGGGGCTCTAGCCCCCAAGTTCTTCGTCTTCAAGCGCAAGCCCAGAAGAAGGTGAGGTTACTTCAGCAACAACCTCCGATGATGAGCAGTGGTCCAGAGAAACTACAGTTGTCACCCACAAAAAATACACCAGTTACTAAAGGAACTCTCACAAACCTAAGAACTGACCCATCTAGTCCAGAAACCAACCAGAACAATGCAACATTGCAAATAAAAGTCAATAATAGAAAGTTTCCTTCAAAGATTGTTCGAGAAACTCGCAATGATCCGATGTCACGTGCCATCAACAATTCTGAAGTGGACTTTGAGGTGTACGATGACGTTTACAGTTCAAATTCTTCTTCAAGAACTCCTGTGTATACAGATGAGGATTCTAAATCATTTAATGTAATTAATAATTCAAATGAGTTGAGTGATTCCCCAAAAATGGAAAATAAATTAGAAAACTCACAGCTTTTATTTACATTGCCTGATTTTAAAGAAAATACTTTTTTAAACCCAAAAAATGGGACTGATTCCATTATAGATCCTTTTCTCCCAAATCTGCTACAGAAGTGCATAGATAATAAATTGGCAAATAGAACATCCAACTCAGAAGACCTGGAAAACATTTACGATCCAAATACATCCGCACAAGAAGCAACAAAAATATCACTCACACAATATCCTGAAGCAAATCATCAAGAAATATCTTCATGTGTTTTGAAAAATGAAAACACAGATTTAATAAATGGAACAAAGATGTCTTTGAAGACTGAAAATAAACATTTGATTCACAATGAATCTTCTTTGGAAGAGCTACAAACTAGGTCAAATATTAGTTTGCAGAAAGATAAAGATTCTAATTTGATACTTCCATACATGTGTCTTACAAACAGTGATCCAGTGAATATCTCAAATGGAAGTGATATCTCGAACTCTTCCAATTTGGACAGTTTAAAACTTCACAGTGACTTGTTCCCGAAACAAGTTGTTCCTAGTGTGACTCCTTATATTGCAGTAAGTCCCAGTGTTGAGTTCAAGGGCTTGCCTGTGTTGCCTGGTTCTGCCACATCTTTAGCAGCGGTAAGAAACTTAGGAGAATCATTTGCTTTACAACTATTTCAGATATTGTTTTCTTTTTCTTGCATTTATGTAGACTATGAACCTGGTAAAATCATTGGTTAACATTTTTGGATTGTATGTTCTTATTGCAGCAATACCTCGCGCTTATGGATCAGAGCACTGACAAAAGTCAAAAATTAACAAAAGTCCTTATTTGGTTTTCAAGTGTTTTAGCACAACCAAAAATCTATAGTTTTAATAACATTTATATTTGAGTTGGTAAGGAGTAATAAATGACAAAATTATTTCTTCTTCATTTTTAATCCCTTTTCCTTATTTCGTAGTAGCTTAGTCTTCTATGATGACAGGTTTATAAACCTGTCATCATAGAAAACTAAGCTACTATCAAATTAAGAGTAAGATTATTATTATTATTATTATTATTATTAGCACCGCGTCTTACTACCCGTTCGGGTTATACGCACTTACGCTAATGTGTAATGGTAGGGTGATTGTGAGATGAAATGGAGGACCTACAGTTTAACGTGGAATCCGAACCACGGTGGAGGCCTGGCATTCCCCACATTCACAAGATGTCTTGTCAGAGGTGAAGGAAGGGTTTGGTAATCAGATAAATCTGTGCCGGGACCGAGGATTGAACCCCGGCCGCCAGCACAGAAGTCCGACACCTTACCCCTAGACCGCCAGGTCACCGAAAAAGAGTAAGAAATAAAAATAAAGAAGATATAATTTTGTCAAAAATGTATAGGCCTATAACTAAATGTATAACACCTGGGAACACATGCAACACTTAAGCATTATATGGACTCTTTACAGTATAGTCACGAAAATATATAGTATTAGTTATATACACACACACACACACACACACACTCACACACCATCACATCTTAATACTGGCCTGAGCTTTTCCTATTAAAATGAGCTAATTTGATGTGGATGAGTAAGGTGGAATTTAGAGGACATGTAACAACATTAATGTGGAAGGAAGGAGAGTGGTAAGTCATTTATGAAAAATACCTTCAGTTCTCCCAGGGTTCGAACCACGTTCTCCCCATTATTGGCAAACTACAGTAGATGAGCTTAACAGTTTATTCTTTATACCAACAGATGCAGGCTATTAATTAGTATTAATATTAAGTATTAGCGAAAATACCCTATGCTTTTCTGAACAATGAATTGCCTTGTTACCATAAAGAATTTGGTTATTTTAACCACTATAAAGAATATTAATATGTTAAATTACAAATAAAAGAGATTCACTGCTGACACTTTAAAAAAAAGTTCACACCCAACAATTTCAATCCAAAGAAAAAACTAAAAAAAATCGGGAAAAAAATTATGTGCGGTGGTAGTTAAATGCATTGAAAGAGTAAAAAGACTGATAAAATTTGTAAACCATTATAATCGAAAGTCAAGATATTTCGGTCTATGTCAAAAAGACAAATTACTTGGTTTTAAAGAATAATTCCTTTGAGAGAAGAGCCCTCAAAAAATTATATATGTAACCGTTAAAGTGTTAAATCCGTTATTTCATTAAATAACTAGGCATTTCATGAATTACCTGACTAAGTCAGTTAAAGTGTATAAAAATGTTGTATTCCATACTTTATTTAGTTATTTCATAAAATAACGAGCCCCACTCCATTAAAGTTTAAGATGAACATTTATTTCAATATTGTAACAAGGGTGTAATACAACATTACAACACATTTTTGTCCACGATGATTTTAACTTGTTAAATTATGATAACAAAGTATTGATTTCATCAGTTAATGTTTGGAATGTTATCTGGTTCATGTAGTACAGTGATATGGTTTTAGGCAGGGTCTACTAACCTACTTATCAACTGGCCTCCTGTAAACACAACCTCACAATACAGTTAATTTCTTTGAAGGGAAGGGTCACTCAGCACACAATATAAATAATTGTGTTTACTCCTTAAAACCCAGCTACACAGTGCTCTCCACAGTTGGCCACCGCATTCCAGTTGCATCTGTTGTGGTTAACCGTCTATGGCGCGTAGTTTCGCTATTTGGTATCCTTCTTCTTTAACATGCTCATTAAACCTTTAACAGAAATTTACAATTTTAACATGCACTATAGTTTAATGTTGAATTTTTCTTAATTCTTATTGTCAAGTGTGCTTTAGAGAGTGACAGTAATTGCGTGGGTTTGGACAATGAGTTCTGCAAGTGTGAGTGATGTAAACAAAAATGTGTTAATGAATATAGGTTTGAATATTTACTGAGTAAGCGTGACATGAAAGAGAACAGTTCTTTGCTTACCCATGGCAAGTTGTCAAGTTTGATAGCACAAGTCAAGAAATATAAAATAGCTGACAAGAAGGTACCACATGACTATTGGATACTTTAACGTTATGATGTCGTTGAAGTTCAGGGAGGGGAAAAATTAATATAACCAGTGACAGAAGCAAACCCTGAAGATGTGTTTTATTGTTCAAGCGATGCATTGTTTGATATTTTATATGAAACACATTTATCCATAGGACATGGTGGTAGCGACTGTATGATAAAAGAAATTAGTTGTTATAAAAAAAATATTACTCAAAATTACAAGGATTTTTTTGATTGTTTGTGAGCCTTGTCGAGAAAAAAGAAAAATCTGAAAGAAAGACATTGTTGTTAAACCCATGATATTTTCACTTCAGAACTCAATATACCAAGTAGATCTTAGAGATTTCCCGTCTCAACCTGATGGAAAATATAACTTTATTTTAGCCTTACAAAGTATGTTCAAACAAAGAGAGCAGAAGAAGTTGTTAATCATTTGCTTGGTATATTCCTTTTGTTTGATGGTCCATGCATTCTTCAGTCCGACAATGACAGGGAATTTTGTAATAAACTCATAGATGATTTAAAGTAATTTGGTCAGAGCACAAGACTGTTTATGGTAAGTTGAGGCATAGCCAGGGCCAAGGTAGTGTCGAGAGAGCTAACCAAGACATAGAAAATATGTTGACAAAAGAATGCAGGACAGTCAATCCACTTCCTGGAGAAACGGGCTAAAATTTATTCAGTGTATGGAAAACAGAGCTCTTCCCTCTGGTATTGAGAGGTACCCTTACGAGGCAATGTATGACTGACAACTGTGCACCTAGAGTTGAACTGTCGACAACTATTCCGAAAGAAGTATTTGATTCTGTGGAGGATGAAGAACATTAAATTACATCATGCTTTTGGTGCATCATTTACTTCATACACACCTGATAATGAAGTTTTGGTTGAAGAAACCACACCAAATGAAAGTGTTAAAGCAATATGTGCCTTTTGTTCAAAAGATTGCAAGGAGAAACAAATTTGTTAGAAATGTGAACAGTCTGTTCCCTTATCAAGTTCAGGAGACTTTCATTTGGAAAAAAAATATGTAATGAAGGTCTGCAAGCTGTGTTTGAATGAAATGAATATTGAGAAGAAAAGACGAAAAGCTAAAGAATGTTTGGAAGGTTTGGAATATGTTTCAAAAATAATGTACAATTCTATTCTAGCAGTTTTGAAACTAATTATCATTAAAATGGTTAAATTTCGTAAAAGACAAAGTTTTTGTAATAGTTTATTTTATATTATATAGTTTTAGGTATCCTGGCCGTAATGTAACACCAAATTGTTTAACAAAGATGAATAATAATACTTATTTTGAACTTTAACTATATGCCATTATTTAATCTATAGAATAACTAGTTATTTTATAGAATAACTGTAAAAAGTTTGTAAAAGTGTATTTATTTCATGCTTTAACTGACTCAGGTAATTCACAAAATACCTAATTTTTATGAAATAACTGAATCATACACTTTAACGATAACACATATATTAATATTTCCAAAGTGTAATACAAAGAATTGGGCTACAACCAGGAGTGGCTTGTGCGTTTGGACACAAGGGCACATGTCCCTTAAAAATTAGGTAGTTTGAAATTAAAACTCTCATTTGAGATTTATCAATTATTGAGATGACAACTAAAACATATACTTTTATGCTCAAATCTTTGTGACATAGTTCATTTTTGCATTGTGTCTAAGATCAGTTCCAAGGAGGAATTAGGCTGAAAGGGGAGGTATAGGTAACTTAACTTTGTTGAAATACATATTTTTATTTATCTGAGTTGGTGCACATACACAGTCCAACCTTTAACCATACCCTTTAACCCCTTATTTACAAAGAAAGTTTGGAGTAAAACATAATTCAACTGTCAGTTGAAACTTAGCGCTAATTCTTTGTTATTCTCGATTATTTTTGACCATATTTTCAAATTAACTAATTTTAGAATGAAATATTTGTGCTTGGGAGCTTCTAGACATTGCAAACTCTAAAGGTGCAGTAAACTAACTCATGCCTGTGTGAATTCAACGTTTTCAGTTTAAATATAAATCTAAATCTTTGCTTCCTCATTTGAACCAATATTTAATGGAATGTCATGCTTTGAATAACCTTTGAATAGAATTAGAATCATCATACATCATGATATCCAACATCTTAGCTCAGTCGGTAGTGTGTTTGTCTACTGAGGTAAGGGTCCCAGGTTACATTCCCAGCATGGGCAAAAAATTATCATTTATTAAATAGGGGTTTACCCTTTAAGGGTGATGAATTAACAGCCAGGGACTGGGTGTTGTGCCTGTCCTAGTCTTAAAATAGATTATATGGCATATGAAGCTACGGCAGTGCAAACTATATGGCTTGAATAAACACTGATACAGGACACAGGCTGGATACAGTAGTGGATGTAGAAATACATGATAATTGGAATCACAACAGGACTTCTAAGAATATGCACGAACAATCACTGTTTCGATACCAACCACAAACATCTAGATATACCCGTTCCTTCCCATGTCAATACCCACAATAAGGACTTTGACTTGGGCTACACGCCCAGAGAATTCCCTACAACTCTCACCTCAAACAATGGACACTTGCACAGACCTAATTGGGTAGCCAAAACCAGACCAACCTCTGGACTCAAGTTTCAATTTGAGATAAAACTTTTATTCTAATTATTTACTCAACTATTATTTCAGTTATAATCTTTGTTGGTCTATATATTCAAGCCTCCATTCTGTTTCATCAATCTGGCAACACTGCAAGTTTTAAGATACCGGTAGGTATATTTCAAATTCTTCATAAAGTATGTAGTTCCATAACTTTCTTTGTGTGTTGTGTGTTTTATATGTATCTTCATATAAGAAAGGAATATTTCCAAAAATTCAAATAACGTGTAACTGTGGAAGTGTGAAAGTGTAAGAAGAAATGAAGAGAGAAGTGTTTTTGTTTATATCTAGGCCTAACCTAACTCTCCTTTCAGGTTGGCTTCCTTCACTTTCATTTACTTTACATTATTATGCAGTTTTTCTACACCATCCAAGCCATTAGGCACTAATTCATCTTATTATGATTGTTTATAATGTAGAAATAAAAATATGCACACTAAATTTTTAAAGTGTAAATATTTGTTTGATTAATTTGAAATATCTACCTTTGTTGACAGAATAATATAAACTTGAATGGAGCAAGTTCCCCAACTCACCAATACAGTTCAACCTCAGTTGAAGACGGACAGACCCATTTGATTCCACAGCTTGTAGACACTTCACAGGTTGTTGGCGCAATAATGCAGGTAAACTCCACTTGCAGGGATAGTGCAGGTAACTTGTACTACGAAGTGTGTGTACAATATAACAAGAAAGTTGTTTCTGAGGTTTTAAACTAGTACATTTCTATTTCAACTTTGAAAGTACTGGAGGTTTGAAGGCTGTGTTAATCTCCACAATGATCTAGTGCCTCATTACCTCAAGTTCAATTATGACTAATGGTGATGTTCATCTGGAGTATGTCACCAGCTCATCCTCTCGAAATAAGCTAGTTTTTAAACTGAATTACCTTATTTTCCCTGTCCCTTAATGGGAAAGGTGCTTTTCTGGCCTGGAAATATCTTGATGGTATAAAAGGGTCTAACTCTAGTGTCACCAAATATGGTGTTGATTACTGTGGAGGAGGCTTGTTACTGGTGCTTCAATCACTTACCTCACTACAACCAACTGTAATATACCTATTTGTTGTATGGTATTCAAAAACCTACTGCAATTTCATAAATTCGGCTACTGTGTCCACTAGAGAAGCTCGGGATGAAGTATCCTAAATAAATATTCACTTTATTTCCTGGTTGATAAATTTCTTCTAAGTCATAAGGTTCTATTCTCAACGCAAGTCTCTGTGGTTGAGGAAGGACTTTATAGAGAGGTGTAGAGAAAAGCGGGCTTATGGTCAGTATGTATACTGTATGATTACTCTGTGACACTTTACTCATCTGAAGACAATAGCAAGGATTTCACACTCAATTTGTTCATCAGTGCTTTGGCTTTCTGTAAGTGAAGCAGAAGCATATGCAATGGAATTTTTACAATGAAGAATGACAGCTCATACTACACTTTGTGACAAATTACAAGACAAAATTAGTTTTTAGTCAAAACAGGTGCATTAGTAAATATGAGTTTAAGCTGATTAAATTCTTCATCGTAACAATAATCCCAATGCCAAACTACATCTCTTTACCTTATCTCGACACCTCTGAGAGAAAATATTGTGATCATCAAAAAAATCAAATTCGAGATTTTGTTAAAAATTAATGTCAATGTTTCCTGTACCTTCGGCTAGAGCTGAAACTTTTTTGGATTGGGCTAAAACCTGGTATCTGGGGTTTTCATAAGGTCCACCCAAGGAATGTTTGGAATTATATAGCTAAACCTAAATTTAAGGTTAGTTTACTGAAGGACAAAACGAGAAAAAGTTGATTTTTTCCAAATTCACTCTAACGATTTTTATTAAATGTTATATCTATACACAGTTTATCAATATAAACAAGATGGAACTTCTCATTTTCTCATTTAAATGACTTTGAGGGTATTTTACATGGGAGAAAGTTTCCAATTCTCATAATCTCTTCGTAACTATTTGAGATAGGAAATAACTTAGCGTTGTAAAATTGTAGTACTATTAAAGATAAAAACTTTTATTTGGAATATTTTTTTATAAAACCAATAATTTCTTAGCTATACACTAATATATATACTTTTTAATTCAAGTCTTTGAAAATGAATTTGAGTCTTATGCTCTTTAATGGACTAAGTTGTTTCTCTTATCTAAATTTTTCTGTAACAATGTTCCTAGTTCATAGTGCCACCGAGTAAGTAAGAAACAGTGTATATTATTTCAATTATGAGTTTTGGTGTAATGTTTATACAACAATGTGCATACCTATTGTTTTATTATCACATACAAAATTAACTTTGAGCCATGGTCATCAATTTCAAGACAGGATCTATTATACAATAAAGGTTATAAACTAAATCCATGTTAGAACAAACACTAAAGGTATCGTACACAGTGAGGCCAACTGACAAAACAAAATAAAACACTTTTCTGATTTAGGCACCACTATACAACTTATTAAACACCTATTATTTTGTTTCACAAATCTTACAAGTGTTTAGTAAATGGCTAATTTGAAATAAAAGTATTCTTAATTGCTTGATTTCCTCAGAAAAATCTTTAATATAAGGAGACAGGTATGTAGGCATACCTAAATATTGTCTTAGATCTCAAATATGGTTGGGTTTAGGCATATTAACAATAGTGGCTTCTTTGGCTTGGTTTGGAAACATCTCTTTCTGATCCTAAGGTTAACATTATGGTTTCTAGTCCGAACAATATTATTCACCCTCAGTGTAAGTTCACCTACTTTTGATACAACACTCAACTTTTCCATTCGTTTGAGTTCATTCTCTAGTTCAGTAAATGCTGGTAATCTATATTACATCCTTCTAACAGATTCTACAACCAGACTTATCTATTTATTTATAGATAAATGGCAATACTTATTTATATTTCCAAGGCCCTAAAAATATCTTTAAATTTGTTTACAAATATCTGGGACTTGGCTCCTAAATTAGTCTCATTTGGTAATAACTGATTTGTCTCTGTTTGACCCTCAAATATTATTTGACAAGTGACATTATTAAGATTTGGATGGACATCTCGAGGTTTTGCAAGTCTCTCTTCCAAGTAGTACTATATATTATCACATCACTAGAGATGCACTACTGTAGCTATGGCAGTCACCACGCCGACCCCTTTCACCCCTTTGTTGCTTACTACTCAACAAAAGACAATCTGTCACCGATGTACTCTCCAAGGAGTGATGCCGAGTTTTGAGCCACAATATAGGTGTTTTATAGAATGACATCCAAAGCCAAAGAACAAGGGCTCAAATCCTTGTTAAAGTACAATTTTTTATAGCTACCTTAGGAAATCATTATTTACAGTCAATTGTGACATTTTTATTTAGTCTATTTATTACTGTAGGAATATATAAAAATATATTTTCTTTCCATATTAAAAAAAAATAGCAATTTCTTTTGTTTTTTTAGTGACATATTTTTACAGTCACTATTTGCAAACTATTTAAATACATGGTATAAGGAAGTTAGAATTAAAATAAGTTCACCACAATTTGTTTGTACAGAAGATAGAAAAACCAAAGGGAAAACCACACTTTAATTTAGATGATAGGCTGTTAAAAAAAATTGAAAATATTTTAAACAAATTTAATGAGTCAGAAAAAAACGGCCAAAGTTGGTGAAAAATTGTCATTCTTTAAATGTGTTTCCAATTAAATAGAATATACACACTGTATGCCTACTTTAGTCTACAAATAGGGCCTACTGTTAACTTTATATGAACACCATAATAACAAGAACAATATATTCTATGATGTAAAAAAAAGCCTGAATTAAAAAAACTCGATAAACCACATTTCCATTTAAAATCATTAATTTATTACTATAATATAATTATATGATAAACCATCTAGAACTATATTTTTTCTTTTTTATTGTTTCATTCAACACACATGTTATTAACAGCTTAATCTGATTTGGTAGAGATGAAGGTAGCTAAGAGGAACTGAACCGAATTTGCATGAAGTGAAAATGGGAAAACCAGAGTGATATATCATTTGTGTAAAACCGTTAAATTTATATATATTAATGGGAAAACCATCTTCAGTTCACGCAGATGAGATTAAAACCTCTACCTCCCCATCAAAGCTAATCAAACCAACGGCAAGCAACGACTGACTAGAACATCGCTGTGGGTAGCTAGGCTTTGTAAACAAATATTTACTTTCTATCGACACCTCGGAGTGAGAGTATTGTTAGTCAAAAATTTAAAATCAAAATTTTGATAAATGTCAACGTTTAATGACCCTTTGAAACAAAAAAAATGTGGTTTTTCACTGACTTACCTTGGCTTGGGCTAGAGCCAAAACCATATTACCGATTGGGCTAAAACTTTGTATCTCTGTTTTTCATAAGGTCCGAG
>CABFOW010008205.1:0-19191 GCA_902141385.1 Timema californicum | reverse complement strand
ATAAATCTGTGCCGGGACCGAGGATTGAACCCCGGACCCCCAGCACAGAAGTCCGACACCTTACCCCCTAGACTGCCAGGTCGCCGTTTCTCATCTAAATACCGCTATACTCATGACAAATATTCAACAACTGTTGATGTCACCATGTAAATATGTTTGTACTGGAGCAATATATGATTTATTTTGAACCCAAAAATAAAGTTTTGCTACAAAAAGTGCAAAAACACTGCCCTTTCCTCGGGTTCCCTACATGCCCACCTTTAGGAAAACATGTCTACAAGTAAATTAAGGAGACGGGTCGTAGTCTTGTCACGCTCGGAGCTTCACTTCATCAAATAGGGCAGTTGTTCCTACACAATACAATACTACGCTAGAGTAAAGGAATAAAAAAAAAGTATGAGATAGCGGCTACGCACGTGACTGAAATAATGAATACAACTGTGTACTACCCGGCTTGGTGACATTATCTGGTAACTACTACCTAGACCGATAACATTCATTGTCATGCAATTACACTCTAGATTAAAAACATTTAATGCTACTACCTAGAATGATTATATTATCTGCAACTATTACCTATACTGCTAATATTCATTGTCTTGCAATTACTACCTAGACTAAAAACATGTAATGCAACTACTACCAAGACTGATGATATTGTATGTAACTACTATCTACATTAATAAAATTGTCTGCAACTACTGCCTACACTAAAAACATTGTCTGCAACTACTACATACATTAATAACATTGTCTGCAACTACTACCTACATTAATAACATTGTCTGCAACTACTACCTACACTAATAGCATTGCCTGCAACTACTACCTACACCGATAACATTGCCTGCAACTACTACCTACACTGATAACAATGCCTGCAACTACTACCTACACCGATAACATTGCCTGCAACTACTACCTACACTGATAACATTGCCTGCAACTACTACCTACACCGATAACATTGCCTGCAACTACTACCTACACTGATAACATTGTCTGCAACTACTACTTACCCTAACAACATTGTCTGCAACTACTACTTACCCTAACAACATTGTCTGCAATTACTACCTACACTAACAACATTGCCTGCAACTACTACCTACACTAACAACATTGCCTGCAACTACTACCTACACTAATAACATTGCCTGCAATTACTACCTACACTAACAACATTGCCTGCAACTACTACCTACAATAATAACATTGTCTGCAACTACTACCTACACTAATAACATTGTCTGCAACCACTACCTGGCAAACAAGTCTACTGGCATCGTGTGCACAGATTGCAGATTCCAAACTATAGCAATGTTCAAAATACACTTTTTCTATCCCCCTCATAAACTCACAGCCTTGAAAATAGTCCAAAGCATAACTAGAATCACTCGTATGTATGTGTGTAACCTACACACACTTCCCAAGGTCTACTAGATGTGTGTGGTTGAGAACTTGAGTAGCCCGTTTCTTACAACGCTGACGCAGCAAGACAAACGTTTGTCTAAGTCACTTCTGTTCCAAAATATTGAGTGAACATAATAACGTCGTCAATTGGACTGGTCAGGATCGAGTCCCGACTTCTTTGACCCAAGTCAGACGTGCTAACTGTTAGCAGTGCTTGAGACATCTTTTTATATTATAATGGTAACTATTCATTATTTCCCCCTGGTTAGTACAACCCCGGTTAATTGAGAGAATGGTGTGTGCTATTCAAGTGAAATACATATTAAAAACCTGCATCGGTGGGCACACGGTCTAGGGCTCAAGTTAATTTAGTCTGATTTCCCGGTGACGGGGAGGTCGGGGTTCGAATTCCGATCAAATGTAATGGTGATTTTTTTCCTATTTTTTTTATCACTGTGTCTTACTAACCGTTCATGCTACACGCCTATGTACCAATTACTCCAATGTATTAGGGATGAAGAAGGTTAAAATTAAAGAAAGTGTACACGCATTTGCGTGGAAAGAGAATGAAAACCCATTTTAGAGAAAAGCCTCAGTACATCCGACAGGGATTCAAACCTTAATCTCCCTGTCAACCTCAATCTAGTATATGGCAAGAGTGACGCCCTAGACCATGCGGTCACCGAAGCGAGTCTTTCCCTAAATGAGTCACCCCTCTCCGGCCAGGAAAATGCGGGAACGTTAAATCTAAACTTACCTTCCTCACCCTTAGCCCATTACCGTAATTAATATAAACTAGTATAAACTGAGCGGGTAGTAAGACACGGAGAAGCTAGTTTCAATCTAAGAAATGCAATGCCCCCCTCCCCCTTAGTTCCTTGCAGAGCACACACCCATGACGTCAGCAGCTGTTCTTGCCTACCCGCACACATCACACATCACTGACCACATCTCATCAAGTGTCCACTATGTTACCATGACATGTCGCGTTAGTTGGGGGTAGTTTTATGAAAATTATCTTGATATTTTGACCCGTTAAAATTAATCACTGATAGGAAATAATAATATGTTTATCTTTTTAAATTCAAATTGACCCGTTTTATAAAAGTATATTAAAAACATTCTGTCTTCAATTTTACCATCGAAATCTTTGTGATAATCTCTTAAACTTTTAGTATATTATAAACTGCTGCAGTCTTCCTAAACACATTGGTTATGTTCTCGAAATATTTTTTTTTTAAAGAATCACGTCCTACAACCCATCCGGGCTAAGAAGCTGTATTTAGAGTAAATCTAATCGCACTAGCGTGGAGGAAGATACACAAAACCGATCGAACCATTTTAGAAAAATGTGTAGTTAAAAAAAATCCCTCATCAATAAACTACACTTAATTTAAAAGGATGAAAATCAAAGCCAATATTAATTTAAAAAACATTCAGAGAAATAAAATCTATCTAGAGGTAAGGTGTCAGACTTCTGTGCTGGCGGCCAGGGTTCAATCCTCGGTCCCGGCACCGATTTTTCTGATTACCAAACCCTCCCTTCACCTCTGACAAGACATCTTTGTGAATGTGGGGAGTGCCAGACCTCCACCGTGGTTCGGATCCCACGTTAAACTGTAGGTCCTCCATTTCATCTCACAATCACTCTACCTTTACACATTAGGGTAAGTGCGTATAACCCGAACGGGTAGTAAGACGCGGTGCTAATAATAATAAATAAATAAAATCTAAATATCAAGTTTAAACAAAATTCATCAAACAGTTTCAAATCTATGGCCAGGGTCACATACATGTTGTTGTGAGATGCCCTTTTTTGAGTTCTGGAACACATCTAACGTAAATATTTATCTTAACCCCGAGGATAAAAATTTCACGATCACAATAATTTTTTCTTTATATGTATTTAAGAAAATAAAAACACATTAAGTACTATTTGACTTTGAATCGACTAAATAAACCATCTCCCCCTTTTTTACCAGACATTTAAAACCCTTTTTATTTGCAGCAATGATGTGAATCTTAGGCCTTAAATATTGTTTCCAAGTCACTTTCATTTATTGTTGAAAAATGTGTGTCCGTAAGCCGAGACTTTTTTTTGTTGTGAAAATGTGAAAAAACCAATGTTAACATATTAAGTATGTGTGGGATCCCAAAAATTGCACATATTCAACAATTTTTAGGAATTGATCCCCGTTGAAAAACGAGTATATATTTGGTACACCAAACTCACATGGCCCATTTCCTACTACTTTTATAAAATCAGACTATGGTTGCACGCTATGGTCCGCGGGCCGCCTGGTGTTGGTATTTGCAAGAGACTAGAGAAAGACATGGCTGGTGTACAGACAAGAGTATTCATCTACGCACGGCTAACAGCGAGGTCACTCACTGCCTGGATGTAACGAGCGACAAGCAGTCTGCGTGGCTGGACTGTATAGTGGCGGTGCTAGGACAACACACATTTCCTACATTAGCTGGCTGGACGCTACAGTGGCGGTACTAAGACAACATACATTTCCTACATTAGCTGTCTGGACTCTATAGTGGCGGTACTAAGACAACATACATTTCCTTCATTAGCTGGCTGGACTGTATAGTGGCGGTACTAGGACAACACACATTTCCTTCATTAGCTGGTTGGACTGTATAGTGGCGGTACTAGGACAACACACATTTCCTTCATTAGCTGGCTGAACTGTATAGTGGCGGTACTAGGACAACACACATTTCCTTCATTAGCTGGCTAGACTGTATAGTGGCGGTACTAGGACAACACACATTTCCTACATTAGCTGGCTGTACTCTATAGTGGCGGTGCTAGGACAACACACATTTCCTACATTAGCTGGTTGGACTCTACAGTGGCGGTACTAGGACAACACACATTTCCTTCATTAGCTGGCTGTATATAGTGGAGGTACTAAGACAACATACATTTCCTACATTAGCTGTCTGGACTTTATAGTGGCGGTACTAAGACAACATACATTTCCTACATTAGCTGTCTGGACTCTATAGTGGCGGTACTAAGACAACATAGATTTCCTACATTAGCTGGCTGGACGTCTATGGTGGCAGTGCTAAGACAACATACATTTCCTACATTACCTGGCTGGACGTATAGTGGCAGTACTAAGACAACATACATTTACTACATTACCTGGCTGGACGCTATAGTGGCGGTGCTAAGACAACATACATTTCTTATATTAACTGACTGTAAGGTGTATAGTGGCGGTGTTTCGACGTTACATATTATTTATGACATATACCTGTCCTAAACTCTTAAATTGTTAAATAGCACATGTGTACAAATGTATACATATTAATTATGCCAATGAAATAAATATGAGGAAGGTAGAATTTAAAGTAAATACACTCGTATTTGCGTGGAGGGAGAGTGTAAAACCATTTAGAAAAAAAATCTAGTACACCAGTCAGAATTCAAAGCTCAACCTCCCCGCTATCCTCTTTAAAGTAAAAAATACAATGATGTCCACTATTTAATGAATTTATTAAAATAAATACTTTGATTAAAACTAAAACTGGAAAATTAGGACCATGGCGAAAAAAAAAGAAGGTAATCCTGAAGTGAGCAGGACCCCCAGTTTCATTCTTTGAAGACCCTATTTCTCAAGCCATGCGACAAAATAAATATTTTCATTCTTTATTCATGAAAGCTACAAAACAATGATGTTACCGGTTGTTCTCTACGTGTGTGAAACGTGGTCTCCCACCTTAAATGACGAAAATCAATTTAGGGCGTTCGAAAAAAAATAATTACATGCCGCAATTGACATAGGACCGATGGCTTTACTTTCCCTTCGAAGACAGTTGTTCTACGGATTTTTATCGCAAGTAAAATCCGTCGACCACAGATGAGTTTTAACTCACCAACATCGGGTCCTGAGGTGGACTGGATAGAACTATCTCAAGATAGGGATGGGTTAATGAGGTGGACTGGATAGGACTAGCTCAAGATAGTGATAGGGTGTAATGAGGTGGACTGGATAGGACTAGCTCAAGATAGAGATAGGGTTTAATGAGGGGGACTGGATATAACTAGCTCAAGATAGGGATGGGTTAATGAGGTGGACTGGATAGGACTAGCTCAAGATAGAGATAGGGTGTAATGAGGGGGACTGGATATAACTAGCTCAAGATAGGGATGGGTTAATGAGGTGGACTGGATAGAACTATCTCAAGATAGGGATGGGTTAATGAGGTGGACTGGATAGGACTAGCTCAAGATAGGGATGGGTTAATGAGGTGGACTGGATAGAACTATCTAAAGATAGGGATGGGTTAATGAGGTGGACTGGATATAACTAGCTCAAGATAGGGATGGGTTAATGAGGTGGACTGGATAGGACTATCTCAAGATAGGGATGGGTTAATGAGGTGGACTGGATATAACTAGCTCAAGATAGGGATGGGTTAATGAGGGGGACTGGATATAACTAGCTCAAGATAGGGATGGGTTAATGAGGTGGACTGGATAGGACTAACTCAAGATAGGGATGGCTTAATGAGGTGGACTGGATAGGACTAACTCAAGATAGGGATGGCTTAATGAGGTGGACTGGATAACAGGGATGTGTGGCGTACTTTTGTGAGAGGCAATGAACTTTCCAGTTCCTAATGTCATAAAGTAAGGATCTATGAAAGATGTAGGACAGTGTAGGAAGTTAATGTCTCCCAGCTAACAGGCGGTCAGATATAAAGGATGAAATCACAATAATCAACATCTTGTTTTACTAAAAATAAACTGTACACCAATAAAATATTTCTCAATACATAGTTTTACAACAAAAGTTTACCGTTAAATATAAAAACAGTTGACTTTTATGAGGAGAGTTGGGTAGGTGTTTGGCACACCAGACTCGCATCTTAAGAGGCCAGGATTCGACACCAGTTGCAGGGTTACCACAATTTTATCACTACAAGATCCCCTGTGTTTTACAGATTTTTCAGAAGGAATTTACAATTTTTCAAACAAAAGATGGAGGAATGAAAGTGATATTTTATAAGAGTAACTAGAATGACCACGAGCGTATAAAAGAAACAGAGGGTGACAATCAAGTCTGTATAGGATTTTTTATAATAATTATTATTATTATTTAGCACCGCGTCTTACTACCCGTTCGGGTTATACGCTCTAAGTACTAATTACGCTAATGGATTAGGATATTAGGAATTGGGAAGGTTTAATTAGAGGAAGTGAACCCGCATTTGCGTGGAGGAAGAGTGGAAAACCATTTAGGAAAAACCCCACCCAGTTCACCCGACCGAGATTCGAACCTCGATCTCCCCGCTCTCGGCAGTCGGGCTCAACACGACTAACGCGTTAGTCAACTACACCACCTAGGTGTTTTTTAAATAATTTATGACTCCTTTATTATTAAATAATTTTTTTACGAGTTGAATAAAATTATTGCATTATTGTTAAATAAATGTGTTTCACATGAGCTCTAGTTTTTATATTTAACAAATTAGTAATAAAATTTATAGCCACCATAATGTCGTAAAGTAGCCCGGTGTTTGAATAAACGTGTTTAGTTCTTTAGTAGGTTTTTTATTCTAAATTAGTAATAAAATTTATAGCCACCATAATGTCGTAAAGTAGCCCAGTGTTTGAATAAACGTGTTTAGTTCTTTAGTCGGTTTTTTATTCTATACGCAGACCTGTAATATAACTCTTTCGTTAAATGTTTTAAATTTACAACCATTCCATTATTTGTATTAGTTTTCTTTTTATTTCGATATTCTATGTGTTTTCTCGTGTTCCCAAACAGAAAAGAAAATTCTTGGGTACTCTTCGTTTACCCTGAAAGGTAGCAGTTTCACCTTGACGAACCACACTATAACCATCTCTGTCTAAGCTGCACCATAGTGTAATCCGTCAAGGAAAGCTCGCTTGCTTCCTTGCAGAGTCAAGGAGGGGTACGTGGAAACCAGGCGGCTGGATGATGAATATCATTACAACTTGTACACTTCGTTTACGATGTGAGGTCGCAGTCTTACCTTGAAAAATTACACTATGACCTTGTCTTTTAAGATAGGGTCATAGTGTAAGCCGACAAGTTAGGACCGCCACCTTTCAAGGCTGGATTGGCTGCTTTAAAACTAATGTTTTTTTCAAATAATCAAGTAGCCAAAACTATTATTTATGCTTTTAGTGAGGATTACTCCACCACAGACTCTGCCTTAAAATATGAGTGAAGAATGACCCTGAGCACGGGACGATTCCTGGATAGCTCAAGAATTATAGCATTGGCGCAATAAACCAAAGGTCCCGAGTTCGATTCCCATGTCCAGGTGTCATGTTTCAATTTTCAGAATCATGTTTTTTCAGTAAACCATCTTAGGTTTTTTTAAATGAAGGGTAATCCCAATCATTGATAGAAGCTACATTTTTATGTTACTGTAAAATTAGTCTTTAATTAAATTGTTTTATATTTTTTTAAATTAACCTATTGATTAATGAATCAAGAATGACATTGATAAATTTAATGACAAAAGTTTTTCTCTTTATTAAACAATTAATTACAGCAAAGATTTCTTGAGCAAGTGTTTAAAGAATTTTTTTCTCATTTGGTTTAATGCATTCAAAATTGAGTAATCAATTAGGTACAGAGAAATCATCTAAACATGTGTTTTTGTTTAAATTATTTAATTGTGATGTGGAAATTTATAAAAACTTAAAAAAAAAAGTAAACCGAAAATAAAAACAGAAACATATTTTCAACGAGATAAGGTATATTTAGTTAATATTTTTATGTTTAAATCATTCATAAACCTCAAACCTGGAGGCACCGTATACCAGTGGTTTTTGAACTTAACTTAAAAGATTCAGTTGATTAGTTTTAGTATTTCCCAAAAGTAGGTGACCTGGTGGTCTAGGGGTAAGATGTCAGACTTCTGTGCTGGGGGTTCGGGGTTCAATCCTCGGTCCCGGCACAGATTTATCTGATTGCCAAACCCTTCCTTCACCTCTGACAAGACATCTTGTGAATGTGGGGAATGCCAGGCCTCCACCGTGGTTCGGATTCCACGTTAAACTGTAGGTCCTCCATTTCATCTCATAATCACCCTACCATTACACATTAGCGTAAATGCGTATAACCGAACGGGTAGTAAGACGCGGTGCTAATAATAATAATAATATTTTCCAATAAGTTGAGTTTACCGCATTATATTTTGTTTGTGATTCAGCTTTTAGATGCATGTTCTTTAATCAAAAGTATAACTCACTCTTGAGTTGAGAAAGGGCACATGTAGTTTATGAAGTCACAAATGTTTTAAATTAATTTAAATCAGATATCCGGATTTTGGTGTGTTTTTTTCCCCTGAACTGTATTTCAAGGTAAACGAAGTGTTTGTGAGGGTCTTGTAGTCAGTCAGTCCACGTGTCTGCCACTTGCTGGCACTCTATACACAACGTAACAACAACACAGCTGGAGTGTGTGCCTGCCTGCCCTCCGTTCACAACGAGACACGACACGAGGTGGGCCAACAGACGATACACACTTTTTTTAACAGCTTTGGAGAATGTTGGGAGAGATTTCTTTTTAACTAAATAACAGTTCCTAAACAGTGGTTAATTATATCAACACAAGACTTTCAAACAAACTTAACCTAGGTAAACATATATTATAATAGGATCGCCGATACAATATTAAAGTTAAAAACAAAACTCTCGGAGTGGCAACAGTGCCATTTTCATAGGAAGGGATTTTTAATAGAAAATACAAAGATATTTGCTACTGTCAACAATGATAACATTTTACTATATTATTAATGTTAGTTTATAGGTATGGATATTATTAATCAAAAGTGACAGCTGCAGATTAACCAACTTGACGTATGAATGCTTGAAAGCAGAATGTCAAAATATACAAATACATCATCATTGTTTCGCCTAAGGAAAACTTTTAAAATTAACAACTAGCAACCCGCCTCGGTGGCGTAGTTGGCTAATGCGCTTGTCGTGTTGATCTCGACTGCTGGGGACGGGGAGATCGAGGTTCGGATCTCGGTCGGGTGAACTGGGAGTGGCTTTTCCTAAATGGTTTTCCACTTTCTCTCGACGCAAATGCGGGTTCACTTCCTCTAATTCAACCTTCCCAATTCCTAATCCATTAGGGTAATTAGTACTTAAAGCGTATAAACCGAACGGGTAGTAAGACGCGGTGTTAAATATTATTATTAACAATTAGCACAGATGTGAAACCTCACCACCCACATCGATGGGTGCATGGACAAAGGTGTTGTTGTGGTCCCGTCGTATTTGGTTCGCCGCTGTCTGGGTTGTTAAAAAATGTTACTATGCCTTTAGCCAATATAAGTTTTTATCCCGTATATAATGAGCACTCCTTACCCCTTTTCTACTCCCTCGCCGGGTCGGGTGTACTTGGCGTAGTTTTATTCCATCCTTTCGTTTCAACGCAGACGCGGGTACGTTTCCTCTAAATTCGAACCTTCCCTGGCCACACTCTATTCGTGTGAATATGAGAGCACTTGACCTTTCCGAGTGACCCGCCGTGGTGGTGTTACGTTACGTAGAGAATGACCAGATGACCTTGGGCCAACTGAGTGACAGCCTTCTGCCGCCCCAAGACACACCTGTTGAGCGACTTGCGACACCGCCGGCACGAGGAGAAACTGTCGTATCAGCCAGTACGTTTCGCAACAATGTTATCAACGGATTGATCTAAGGGGGAAAGGACGAGGAGGGACGGGAAAATCACCCCCCGTGCAAACGGTCGAGATTCGAACCCAGTCCAGGCTATCGCAAGCTCGACGCGGGTATAGTTAGGGTTAAGCACGTCAATCGCTTCCAAACAATTATTATTATTATTGTTTTTGTTACCGCGTCTTACTACCCGTTCGGGTTATACGCACTTACGCTAATGTGCAATGGTAGGGTGATTGTGAGATGAAATGGAGGACCTACAGTTTAACATGGGATCCGAACCACGGTGGAGGCCTGGCATTCCATACATTCACACGATGTCTTGTCAGAGGTGAAGGAATGGTTTGGTAATCAGATAAATCTGTGCCGGGACCAAGGATTGAACCCCGGACCCACAGAACACAAGTCCGACACCTTACCCCCTAGACCACCAGGTCACCGTAAACAATAAAAAAAGCCTTCCAGACGGTAGTAGTTAGTCCTTTCTTGAAGGCCTTATATCTTACCAAAATACTTCTATACAGTAAGATTCTGGTACGAAATAAGGCCTTCCAGCCAAAATGCACCGTACAAGAACGCTCCCCATAGCAGAGCGACCAGAAGTGGTGGCAGGAAATGCACTTTGGTCAGAGCGTGACTCGGACAGTTACGTCACAGAGGTTTGATATAAATAAAAATGTAATCTCGAAGCGATAACCTACTCTCCCCCTTCGACAAACCACAACAAACAAAACAGAGCGCTTATTCAAGTCGGAGTAGCTGCCGAGAGACCTTGAACTATTCTATTCCGCCATTCCGACCCGCGTTAGAGACCACACAGGACGGTCTCTGGAGAGACTTGTGTTGCACGTGGCCGAGAGGTTAGGAAATGCCCGGGAGGGACGTGTTTTCCCCCTAACCTTCCTCCACGGCAATGAGGGATGAATCTCCTCTCAAGCGTCACAATTATTTGCCTATGCACTAATTAGGCTAATGTGTTAGGGATTAGGAAGAGTAAATTAGACGAAGTGCACCCATATTTGCGCGGAGGGAGAGTAGAGAACATTTTTAAACCGCGCTCAGTGTACCCGAACGAAACGCGAACCTCGATCTCCCTGTCATCAGCAGTCTAGTCCAACACGAGAGTAGCGCGTTGGACCACGCAGGAACCGGGTTCCTCCAAAATTGCTCTCCTTATCCTTACAGCAAGTAAAGTTGCTAATAATAAGATGTACTAAAAGTACAAGGAAATAAACTGCCTGTACAATGGTGTTAACCCGCCACGACGAAGATTAGGTATAGAAGAGGGTGAATCGTCACAAGAAGAGAATAGCTTATTAGGTGTAATACATAAATAAATTAAATATAGACCTAAGTGACATTTTATAACTAATACAGTACATTTATTTTATAACTTTTTTTTTAGATTTTGTCTCGCCATAAACATTGATAAAAAAAACCTTACGTAATATGTATTGCAACGATCCCCCTCCCCCCCTTACGTAATTTAAGGACGGTCCCTACCTCAGCCAGACATGTATCTGGGGGTAAGGGGTTTCCACGGCCCCGTTATCTTACGAATATCCACCTAACAGAATAATACTATTTAGAGTGGTAAGAAAGTAGTGGGGAAAAGGGCCTTCCAGACGTTGATTCGTAAGAAAATCGGGCAATACCTTGCGTTGGTTTCCAACAGATGTCAATTTTATTTCTTACATTACCTTTTAAAGTAAGTTTAATTTAAAGTTTTAAATAAAAAAACATAGTTGGAGGGTATAACCACTATGAATTTTATAGAACTTTTTTGTTTTGTTTTTAAAACATTTTGCCAGTAAAAAAAAAGCTAATAAGAAGTGATAATTTGTCTGGTTTTTCTGGTTCGAGTGTTATCGTGTGTCTAATATCACTGTTAATCGGACGTCAGATAAACTCTTAAGGAGGCACACTCCACAGAATAAATACAGTAGCCCCATGACTTCTTTGGTGCTGACTGACAGCTCACAGCTGACTTATGACAGTCAAAATTGACCGTCAAAAGTGACAGCTGCTAAACACATGTTTTTGCAGATCATATTGTTCGGCGTAGGGATACATAATTAGGTTTGGTAACTTTTCAAGGCTGTCATTCAGCACCAAAGAAGCCATGGGGCTACTGTAACTAACTTTAGACATAGACCTACAGTGCTACATTTGGAGCAGAAACTTGGGACTCTTAGGAAGATGGAAAATAAATACCTGGAGAACTTTTAAATGTGGTGCTGGAGAAGACTTGAGAATATCAGGTGGACAGACAAATGAAGTCCTAAGAAGAGTGGGTGAGAAGAGAACCATTTTAGATGTGATTCTTCGGTACAAAGTAAACTGGATCGGACACATCCTTGAGAGGAACTGTCTTCTGCATGACGTCATAGAAGGAAAGGTTGAGGGAAAGAGGAACTTAGAAGGAGGAGGATTAAAACATTGGATGACTTGAAGGAAAGAATAAAATTCTGGGATCTGAAGGAGGAGGCAGAGGACATGGGCGCATTGGCGGTCTAAGTTTACTAACAAAAGGTATGGATGGAGCTGTCGTGACACAGAACACCTAATATCAATAAACAGTTACAGTACACGATATAACATGATAACATTGATCAATCGACACTGTATACAACACTAATGATAAACATCCTACAGTGGAAACCACGGCCATGACAACTCAATGATTCGGATTAAAATAAAACCTTTAGTCACGATGACTCCGTCCGCTTGGTATGCTGACTACGCTCACGTTACTTTGCTATCAGCGAGCGTTAAATACCGTATGGATCCATAAATAGCTCTCCATGACTACTGACTCGGTAGGTCGGGGTTCAATCCTCTGTTCGCGTGAATGCGGGTGCAGTTTCAACTCATCTTCTTCACCTTTTGTCCTAACTACGGATAGCTCCGACGGCCACTACGATGTGTTACAACAATTGATAAAATGAAAAATCCCTTTGGTTATAGAGAGAATTTTTCCTAAATGGTTTCTTACTCTCCTTTCACTCAAATGCGGATATATTTCCTCTAGAATTATACCCCCCCCCCTCACTACTTATTTGTGTAAATATATACGAATAAACCGGACGGTTAGTAACATATCAACGTTGTACTGTCTAGTTTGTTAGAACAATTTGACCAACGTTTAGATAACATGACACAGATGATTAACTTTCTGTCAACGTTACCGTAGGGGATCAACATTTAGTCAATATATATATATATATATGATCAAGGAACGTTTATTCAACGTGATATGGATAGAAAACGTTTAGTCAACGTGGTATGGATAAAAAAAACGTTTAGTCAACGCGAACCTAGTGGAAGTCAGTTCAAGATACCGACGTTGCGCTGACCACTCGACCTTCCGACTCTCGATATGCAAAGTGTATTACTCGCACGACTGACGCGTGGGACACGAGAAACATTCACGCAAATGGGTAACCAAATAAAACCTTTAGTGACCACACACACACACACACGCTCGTTTTATCGCCCCTTCTCCCACGAGTTTCCGCTCGCAGCCCACACCCCCTTGCCGACAGGTAGAATGGAGAAACTAATGTCCATGTGTATCTGGCGTGGGTAAAAGTTCTAGCGCACCTACTAACATCCAACAGGGTTGCCACTATTTTATTAATACAAAATTGACCTAGTTTTTGTGGCAAGAGGGGGGAGGGAGGGGGGGCGGGTGTTCAGAAAGCATTCGCATTTTCCAGACACTTTAGATTTAGATGTACAGCTAAGAGATTTCGCTTTTTTTTTATCAGATATTCTAGATACGTCTTGTCTCATTCATTGGGCTATCAAAGTAACAAAAGGCCTATTTGTACGTACCTTCTAAAAGGGTCACGATTTTAGGCCAAACAACGGTTGAGCTAAGGCGCCGCGCTACCCACTGAGCTAAGGCGCCGCGCTACCCACTGAGCTAAGGCGTCCGCGCTACCCACTGAGCTAAGGTGCCGCGCTACCCACTGAGCTAAGGTGCCGCGCTACCAACTGAGCTAAGGTGCCGCGCTTCCCACTGAGCTAAGGCGAGGGACTTAAGCTCCATTAAGGCCACGCTTGAACACCTGAGCTTCATTCTCCCGATTTAAAAAAAAGTCAACCATTTTAAAACTGACAAAACGTATCAGTACAATATTCTAAATTGCACAAAGCGAGCCACATATATATTTCATCCAAATCCATGGTACAGTAAAATATTGCCGAGATTAATAACGTTCTCACCTAATCTTTTTGATTTCATACAACAATGCGTACAGCGTAGTCATTTTCCGTATTTTTATGGTAACCTTTGTAAACCTTTGTGGCTGACAAGGAAGGCACGGCCAGTTATGGGTGTGTAAGAGGACTGAGGGGCCTCTTCCAGTTGATTGAGCCGCTGCAGAGATTATCTCCCAAGGTGTTGTTCCGAGAAGTAGGAGCAACCCTTGGGCCTGTCCAGAGGAGGGCGGGAGAGGTGGACACACACACGTACACTCAGTTTACACTAAAAAGCTGCAAGCTCACCTTGACGAACTACAACACGGACCTGTCCATTTAGCTAATAGAAAAATTACTAGATTCAGCTTCAAGTATTCATACGTCAAGTTTCTGCAGAAGGGATTTTTTAAATAGATAATCTCAGTACTTTAAATAACACTAATTAAATAGTATAATGTTATCAATTTTCACCGCAAAAATAAGTGGAGTGTAGCTGACTTGCACTATGGCCCTATCTTATAAGCTACACCATAGTGGAATCAAAGCAAGGCATCATTCTTACCTTGATGACCTACACTATGGCCCTATCTTATAAGCTACACCATAGTGGAACAAAGCAAGGTAAGTACACTTAGTTTACGCTGAAAGGTAGCAAGCGTAACTAAGATAGATCCCTAATGGCGTAGATTATAAGATATGGTCATAGTGTATTCAGTCAAGGTAAGACTGCCACCTTTCAAGGTAAACTGAATACATAGTATCTAATAAATCCCAAACTAACATGACACGTGGACAGCACAGCACGTAGCTTAGAAACAAACCATATCTCAAACGAGTCATCGCGTCCAAATGACGTTTGATGCATTATTCACAAGATAAAACACAAACAAAATAAAACTGACGGCTACAAGCACTATAAGACTTTTAATTACTATAAACCCACATCGGTGGACATGTTTACACGAAAACCGCTACTATAATGTTTTAGGGAATAGTAATTATAGTTTGTAGCATGTTATTCTCATAGCAACTCAAAATATAGAATAATTAATATTAGCACCGCGTCTTACTACCTGTTCGGGTTATACGCACTTACGCTAATGTGTAATGGTAGGGTGATTGTGAGATGAAATGGAGGACCTACAGTTTAACGTGGAATCCGAACCAAGGCGGANTCACAAGATGTCTTGTCAGAGGTGAAGGAAGGGTTTGGTAATCAGATAAATCTGTGCCGGGACCGAGGATTGAACCCCGGACCCCTAGCACAGAAGTCCGACACCTTACCCCTAGACCAGCAGGTCACCAAAAAATATAGAATAACATTCCAGCATAGTTCCCCCTGTCCCTGACAAAAAAAAAATATCCCCGATATATATTTTTAAAGGCTTTTCCTTTGGTTGTCAGACTTTGAGCAAACGATTTTTGAAATGTGGATTATCCCTCAAGACGATATTTAGAGTGGTTCTTACCGTAACATTTGTTTGAAAACTTTATTCCTTTTAAAAACTGTTTATTTTAAATGCTCTTCACCAAACATATTTTTGAAATTTGAAACGATTTGTCATGTGGCAATAAGTAATAACCAAGAAGCCGTTAATTACGAGACATTTTAATCATATTCGAATGATTTAACCGCTCGAAACAAATATTATTACGGTCGACTTTTTGTATGTGTGTCTTCTAGGTCATTAATAACACAGAGAGTTTCTTTTTATTAATAAAAATATAGTTCCGCAAAAAAAAAAAAAAAGAACCCGTAGACGTTCTACACCTTAAGACAATTAGTCTCACTCTTTACTGCTTCAGAGTAATAACAAACTGTACCTTTACTGCCCGGATAATAACAGTCTGGACTAGACAATAACAGACAATAACAGCCACGAGGCACACTCACCCCACTCTCTTGACCGCTCAAGTTCTTGTTGTGCTGGTGGTATTTCCAGTACGGGTGCTGATTCTGCTGATACCGCGGGGGTTGGTGGGGGTGAGACTGGTAGCAGCACGCGCTGGGGGTGTTGTTCAACAGGTTGAACTCGGGGACGGGGTTCAAACCCCTCCCGCCGTACCCCTGGTGACCAACCCGCCTCATCCTCACATCAGAGTCGTCCTTACCTCCCGGGAGAACATTTAAAATATAACAACAACCCCCGCCGAGTTCCGATTGCCAGAATCGAGGGACCGAAGAGAAGTGGGGGTAAAATCTAAGTTGGATAACGTCACTTCTAAAAAAATATATATTATTTGCAACACTCGAGAGAAAAATAAGGTTTTACTTCCTGCCAATTGCGTCACAATAGAGGAAACACCAAAGAAAACTAGATTCAAGAACTTATATTGAAATAAAATCAAGTCAAATTTGTTCAATTATGTGAGAAAACAAATAATTTGTTTTTCCCGAGTGATGTCGGCTCGAACCATAATCGACACGCACACGTACACAGATACACACAGGCGGTCCTCGAAGCCGGGACAGCGGGCCCGGAAGAAACAAGAGATACAAAACACACGTCAGTAGTCTCGCGCGCCAACACAAAGAATGGCGGCGGCTCTCGGAGAGCCAGAGAGGTAAGCACTGGGCCGGAGAAGCAGTGACGACAACCGCGCAGCACCGCCAACTTGACGGGGCGAAAATACACCAGCGGACTAAGATCCGTTCTCGGTCTGTCGGTGGTTTGTGTACGCGAATTGAGAGATTTAGATTCGTATTCCACCGGAGGAACAGTTACTGCTAATTAAACCATCACCCTTTCATGGATACCAAGTAGGCCCACACTTCATTTACCCTAAAAGGTCTCCTTACCTTGAAGGATTCTACAGTGGTCCTATTTTTATATAAATTAATCCCCTTTTCGATAACGGTCACTTAATTCTTTGGTAGAGTTCCCCCACTTGGCGGGTTGGGGGGGAGGAGGAGGGATCTAATTACTTCACTTTGGCTGTGGGGAGGCGGAAAGGACGGGGACTGAGGGTTAGTTCCTTAACGACACCTTAAAAAATGGATTATAAATATAGTTGGTTTATTTCTACATATACTTATGGTTCTCATCCAACCTAACCTAACCTAACCTTTCATGCTTAAAAGAATTCCGTTATTTAATTTTGTAACGAAGTTGATTAGTTTCTACATATACTTATGGTTCTCACCCAACCTAACTTAACCTAACCTTTCATGATTTAACGAATTCCGTTCGTATTTAATTTTGTGATTTACTGTGCGAAGATCCTCTCCTTGAGATGTCGTGGAGGAACTCGATCATTGCTATCGGACTAATTATCTCCGTGGAGGAACTCAACATCCCCGTTTTTAACACAGGAAACTCATGATACAACAACAACGGAAGAAAAGAAATTTACAAATGTATTTACATTCTTAGCCAATTTAATTAATCATATAATCCACTTCGGTGGCCGTGTGATCTAACGCGCTATCATCGCAATAGATTGACTGCCTATGATCCAGGTTCGAGTCTCGGTCGGGTGTACTGAGTTTTTTTTTTACCAAAATGGTTTTCCACTTTCCCTCCACGCAAATGCAGGTACACTTCCTATAAATATAAACTTCCTGATTCCTAAAACCATTAGAGTTATTAGTACTTAAACGTATAACGCGAAAGGGTATTTACTAAGCGCGTTGCTTTAAAAAATAATGTAAAGATAAACTATGCAGTAATCCATAAGGAAGTCTTAATGGAAGCTTAAGATCACATTTTAGACGAACTTTATAATTAATAAATCAAATAATACCTATTTTCTATATTTGTACAATGCCAAATTTTAGTGAATGTCAATCAGTGTCGGTGGTCGAAAGCGGACTTCCTATAAAAATCAGGGTTTACGCGTGCTGACGTGAGTGACTGTGACAATACTTCTGCTGAGAAAGAAATGTGTTTAGGTGAGTAGGAGCCCCCCCCCTTTCTTCGAGAAGAGGGGGAACTTTGGACAAATAGCCATATTAACCTCTATAATAATATGTAATATCTGTTTTTTGTTTTAGAACTTCGCGAAACGCGACAACCCGTTTTTAATTTTTGCGAACCACACGGTGTGACCAATTGGACGGTACGTGTTGAAACTTGCTCTCGTGCTCCTCTTCAGGGAGCATCAGGGCATGCATGCCATTTGACTTCGGACTTCGGACAGGCCATAACGAAATGAAAGATTGGAACTACGGTGCTAAAAATGGTAACACAAGATACGAGTGCGAGCCCAGAAACAACATGAGCAAGTGTCCAAGTGTCCAAGTGTCTAGCTCGGTGGTCTTGGGGTAGACTGCTCGCCTTTAGGACCCAATGTCCGTGGGTTCAAACTCAGCCGGGGTGGACGGATTTTTCTTGAGCGATGAACATCTGTTGCACAACTTCCTTCGGAGGGGAAGCGAAGCCATCCGTCTCATGTCGATTGTGGCGTGTAAAAGAATCCTAGATAGTATGTGAAAATACCTTTCCCGGAAAAATTGGTGGCCCTTTCGCTCTCGCTCGTAGAAATTCTCATGTGGTGGTGACACATCAGCCGGTTCATAAATGTCATATTAAATACCCTAAATAAATGAAAAATAGTAAAATCTTTGTTAAAACACTGAACTAAACGTAGGTTTATTTTTCTGACGACTTTAGTGCCATAGTGTTGGGTATTAGTGACCTGACCTAGGTGAAGAGGATGAGGAGAGGTCACAGTCGCAGGGTGGAATACACTTGCGCACTCTTTTAACTGTCTGAATCTTCTTTTTAGAAGTTGATGTCGCGTTGATCGATGCTATTCCGCAACACAGCTAGCCCAAGGAGGTTTCACTCAGTTGTTGGATCTGATATCCCGAGGCGAGAGTTCCCCAAGACAGCAGTTGGCAGCAGGATTTGCCACTTGACAGCTATTAACAT
>CABFOW010008203.1:0-19203 GCA_902141385.1 Timema californicum | reverse complement strand
ATTTACTTGGGCCCCAACAAGTATCCCCATGCCTCTGCGTAGCATCATCGCGCAGGTTAATCTATGACGTTTTTTGTTCTGCTCAGGTCAAGGTGTGGTTCCAGAACCGCCGCATCAAGTGGCGCAAGCAGCATCTGGAACTGCAACAACAGAGGCTGGCGGCCCTCAAGCATCAGCAGCAGCTCCAACACCAACACATGGAGGACAGCGAGCTGGAGAGTAACAGCGGGGATGAGGGGGCGACAGACACCTCCTTCCCGACGCCCCTCTCGTCGTCAGACTAGCAACATAAGCCACCTCTTGCTGCTGTCCACAACAGACGACTCGCCAGTTGTTTACAGTGACATCATTAATACATTGTTTATCTTGAATGTTCATTAAAACAAATGAACTGTCCTTAACCTCAACAGTTCAATATTGACCAATGAATTAATAGGTTATTGTTAATACATCATTATATTTTAACTGAGGAGTTTACAAAAGCTTCTTCTAGACTGATTAACTTTATAACGTTATGTAGCCAACGAACAATATACACCTTAGTGTGACTTAAGTTTGCGCTACCGATTTCTCTTAAAATATATTCTTCCTCCGCCATATTTAGTGAGAGGGAGTGACACACCCAGGAAATGGGGTTTCAAGATGATTATCAGACCCCACCACCTCTTTACAAGATTGCAAATAATTCTAATAAAATCTCAAAGCATGTGAAGTACAACATTATAATGTAGAGAACACTGAAATAGAGTTTATTGGATTGTTCTACCATCAGATTCACGACTTGGTATTCAAAAGGGCTTCCACAAAACAAATCATAACTGCCCTTAAAATTCTTATTTGGAAAGAGGTACAGAAATAATAGTTTTTATGTATGAGATGCTGACTTCATAGTAATATTCTGGTTGCTCCATTGGTAAGGGGTCAATAAAACAATTTCAAAGAAGGTGTTCTTAAATAAAGAATCGTATAACAGATCGTATAACATACATTGTAGGTATTCACAAAGTTAGAAAAAAGGCTACCAATAGCTTGCTTGGTATTTTTTTAACCACTATCAAAAGTACATAATGTCTTTATCCCCCGACACTATCACTATCGTAATAAGAGCAAATTATTCGTCAAGTAGGCATAACACAAATTGTATCAAAACTTTCTTAAGGGTGGCGTCTACTTGGAGTGACATTTCCCCACATTACAGTAATTTTTAAGAAATGGCAGTTCTAAAACTTCACAACCACTAAAACAACCATCAATTATTATCTTATAACGTTCTGTTGTGAATCTGTTAAAATTACTTAATTAGTTCGAGGAAGGTTAGATCTATGTTTCGAACAATTTACTTGGATCTCAGAACTGTGACATTTAGCATGAAACGTCCTTGAAATTGAGCTTATTTAATAGCTTTTCAAAATAAAACTTATAAATAAACCTTGCTATAGGGACATGTTGATACTGTTCACCAATATTTTTGCGTAAGGCAAACTTTAAAATGATAAAACAATTTTTAACAAAGTTTTATTTTTTAATGCATGCTATATGTCTCACTGCTCTAGCAAACAGCCCCCTTAACCATGAGATGTTTAATTCAGGTTATTGCTGCAAAGTTATGTGTTGTTTTCACTTTATTACATAGATTTTAAGGTAATAAGACCTCCAATTAATCTTAGTGCATTAATTCCAAAGACAACAAATCTACACCTTAAACAAATGGCTAAGAACTCGAGTAATGTTTAAGAGAAATAACGAAAGGAGATCAGTCACACTTAAGGTGTTTATTGATTCTGCGTAGGTGCAAACATGTGAATGCTAAGTTCTGAAACGATCTGTGATGTTTCTGACCATCAACATGTCTTGAAGCATTGTCAAACGCTTTGAAGTTCCTTCAGTGACGGTGATACCAGCTTGCAGCTCCTGTTGTGAGCTTATAACTCAGAAGTGATCATAAAGCTTTGAGACTAACAAACTTCAGTGTCTGGTAGCTTTTACAGGGCTGCCATAGATTTACCACCTTCCTTATTCCATGCGTTTCCCATATTTTCCGGAAGGTATTTACACTTTACCAGGCAACTAGGATGTAAGTAAAGATAAATAAAATTTCACTTGCCACGATTCTTTTTTAATGGGGGATGGAAGGAAACGTGAGTAAAGGCCAGTATATTTGCAGGTTTTAACAAAAATATCTTATGGACATAATACATAAAATATTACTTAAGTATATGCAGTATACACAGTATTCACATATTAATCTCATAAATTATTGAATATTTGTTATGGGCTAGTGGCATTTGAACACAACTTTTTAATCCAATTGAGAAAGTTTATATTAAAATACTACAATACTCATTGTCATGACAAACATTAAAGAAAAGTTGAGACTAATATGTGTATACAATTAAACAAAACATATCTAATGAAATATTATTTTCGTCAAAAAAAATTTTTTTTTAGAAAAACTGCTTAAGTACTGGGCTTAGCTCACTTTACCTTCCATCCCACTTTAAATCGTGTAGTGAATGTTTAAAAAACTATTATTTGTACTTAATGGGAAAGCATAGGCAATCGGTACACAACCCAATGTTTCAGAAGAGGGTGGGGAGAAATATCACATGGCTTTGAATCAAAGTGCTTAGTTCTTCAGTTCACTTTTTCTTCTATAGAGACTAGAAAGGCCTAAAGCTTGGCACTCAACGAACCAAATCAACATATATTTCAGCATTATTTTTTAGTTTTTTTTCGAAATACCCTGTTATTTCCATGTTTTTTCCAGACACACAAAAAATTCCTGTGCTCTCTCGGCTCTAGGCACGTGGCAGCTCTGTTTGATAGCGATATCTACACCTTAAGGTCTCCCTGCGATGATGGTATTAGACAGCTTTTTACGGAGGACTTTAATCAAGGCAAGAGCGATGACACCATAAAGTATCAACCAAAATATTAACTATTCCGAGCTTCTCTTACTACTAAAGCTACTGGGATTTCTTAAACTGTTTATAGGAGAGATATGACCATACAAATGATGATAAAAGGAAAAATCGTGTGACTTTGAAAAAAAAAGTTAAAAACTAATGTTATTTGAAAGGTGAAAAAAATATTTATATTTAATAATATGTGTTAAAGTGTTAAAGTTGTGACAAAGAAGGTGTTTGTTTCTCACTTCAATGTACTATTTTACTGGCAGTGAGCTTACATTATTTGTGTTCAAGGAAAATCATCACTTTATTCAACCAATTTTTGATGTTCACATTTATGCACATAATTTCCTTTTTTCTCTACTATCTGTGGATAGTATGGTAAGTAAAACATTTTAAAATGATGGATTTTGCTGTGGATTGAACTTAGCACTGCAAGTTTCTATTAAATATAAGGGATGTATTTAAAGGGAGTTAATTAGTGCTGATTAAAAAATATTTATATATAATAACGTGTGAAAACACGGCACTAATTCTTTATATAGTTCTCAAGTTTACTAAGACACTTGTCCTACGGTACACCAATTTGTCAACCATTTTGACAAAAATCAAGGTTCTGGCCCCTACAACTATTGGATAAACAACCTAATCTAATTATAAAAGTCTATCTACTAGTTGCAAACAAATAGGAGCCAGTTGAAACCATATCATAATTTTGTAATAGTTAAAGGTGGAAGAACCAGACTGGCTCCAAAACTTCTCTTATAATATTAATTACAGACAAGGAATTTCAATTTTCCTTGATTTAACCTGATTTTTTTCAGTTTTCCTCTATGAATAGTGATTTTTCCGTTTATTACATAGATCATACTTTTTTTTAATGCTAACAGATTATAGCCTAAACATAAGTTTATTTTTCTAGTGTTGAATGTTTTAGGGACTAATTATGGTTCGGGGTATAAAAACAAACCCTGTAAAACCATCTCATGATTGAATTCCATATCTTGTTTACACGGGAATAACAATCTGTCACTTTTGTTTCAGTGTTTAGGTGCGAAATTAATAGGTTTGTTTTTTAAAGTCATATATTACGAGTTTTCCTTTACATAAGAAACCACTTATCTTTTTAACTCTTTACCTGCCAGTCCCCACCGTGAGATAAGACTTCATGTGAGTGTAAATCTATGTGATACACAATTTGGCAATGCTGATCCATGTTTGAAATAATTTAACTCAAAAGTAATGTTCAATGTCATATACATTCAGTTGAGGAGGAACTTCAAAATTTAAAAAAATTTGGGAAATAAATTATTGTAAAACTACTAATTTTTAAGTGAATAAAATACAACCTGATTGCGATGTATATTGTTAAATAATATATTATGATTGGTACTAAAATAAAATACGGCTTTTGCCTTTCGAATGCCTCTGTCTGGTGACGGTTACTCGTAATGATGAACTGTCTTATAAAATATGAGAGGGATGGAAACTCTAGAGTAGATACCAAACTGTCCAGTTAAATCATTTTACTATATTTAATTAAAAAAAACACTTTAAACCAGTATTATTTTAAAAAAAAAAATCTTATCTCACTTTTGTCAAGCTAATAATGTTTAGAAATCGGTATTTGAATTACACAACTGTTTCGAGCGTGATCGTGTATCTCAACTAATTGGCCATGAGATGAGCTATTAAGATTTCTCATAATTCTAGATTAATCTAGGAATATCGATGAAAAATAGTGAACTACCGCCAAAATTGTGTTATAATTTAAAATCAAAATCAAATATTTATTTAAAAGTATGTTACGTCCTAATTTATTTAAGCTATTAACCAGTATATTATACATGGAACCAGATTAGGTGTATTAGACTATTAATTACACTTAAAACCTTTCGAAATGGTTCACAAACAAAAGGCTTTATACGTTCTCCAATTGAACAGATAATACTTTCTTACGAATTAATTATCTTCATCTAGTACTAATTTAGTCTGTGGATTGAATGTAATCCTTTCTTGCTTTATATTTTACATTTAAACTGAGCTTTAGTCTTAATAACTATGGATAGAAATCTTTGGGAGCAATTAGAATGTTGTGGAGTGTATTTTTTAATGTGGCTGAAAGATTATGGGAATAAAACTTTCTTTGAAATGTTGAATATGTGGTTTATGCATTTTTGACAGTTCAGATTAAACCGGCTGCATCCACAAGTACAAATGGTCCTCTGAATTAAAATTTAAGAATAAAATAGACACTTATTATTTTGTTTATGCTGATCAAAATAAACTGGGTTTGTACTTTGAAAAATGAATATTAGCACCCCGTCTTGCTACTCGTTCGGGTTATATGCTTAAGTAATAATTACTCTAATGGGCCAGGAATGGGGAAGGTTGAATTTAGAGTAAGTGAACCCACATATTGGTGGAAGGAGAGTGGAAAACCATTTAGTAAAAACCACATCCATCTCACCCGAACGAGATTCGAACCTTGATCTCTTCATCTTCAGCAGTCAGGTTCAACACACACCTGTGGAAAACCATTTAGTAAAAACCACATCCATCTCACCCGAACGAGATTCGAACCTTGATCTCCTCATCTTCAGCAGTCAGGTTCAACACACACCAGTGCATTAGTCAACTACGCCACAGAGGTGGATTGTACTTTAAAGAATATCTAAACTTTGCCAACCGAGTTTAGTAACTGCTAAAGAAATCTTAGTCGTACAAATAGTTATTATTGAAAATTGAAGTTCTTATTTAATTTAAATTTAATTGTACTCCATATTATCTTTTCCCGCAACCAAGTAAGCAATTATGGCTTGGGCAATGTTATAAAACTAGAACCGCTGGGGTCCCTGTTAATAGAAACAATCTTAAACTCGTTTTTATAATGTTGTCACCAGGAAATATTAGTTGTGTTGTGACCTACCAACAGTGGGTTTGATCTGTCTTGATAGCTTGCGGGAGGGGTTAGGTTGTAGGCTAGGTAATTATGTGGGTTCGAAATAATATGTAGGTTTGGGAATTTTAGTTTAATTAGAAGATAGAAGATTATAAGGAATGTTATGTTATACGAAAGATAAAGAAATAAAGCGACTGGACGCCCGTGCTCGTGGAAGAACTGGCTTAATTTGTTAATTCTTAGACCGATGAAACCGAATGATAATGCGCGTGAACCCTACTTAACTCGATCTTGGGACCCTGGGGCCAAAAGATGCCCTCTAAGTATAGGTGCTACTGATGACCCTAAGATGTTGTTTGAAACAGGCGTTGAACAGAGTGACCGTCTGCGATATAGATGGAATTGTGACAGGCCCGTTGCCAAAAAGTAAAGGTAGTTTATACCACGCTATGGCCCCCTTTTCTGGCCAACCAGTTCAATTATGGTTATCAACGTTCTCCTGTAACCTTTTTATTATGTTACTTCATACATACTAAGCCAGCAATTTTAGCGCATGCATCCACTCGAGCAATTTAAACCAAAACAAACATTTAAACATTGCAGTGATTATACCAGTTGTTTATTTTATTAGAACTCCATCGATGTGCATGTGGGTTGGATGCCAGACGCGCTTAGTCTTATTCATCATGGCGGGGCGCTCGGGCTTATAATCCCAGATAGGAGTATCAGGGGTATTTTGTATTCTAAGTTCTTTCCCATTCTCCCTCCACTTTTTGGTTATATTTCCTCTGAATTCTACCTTCCTCAGCCTTACTTAATCAAAGCCCGAAAGGGTAGAAAAATCAGGTATTAAAAAGTTAGTAAATATATTTAGCACAAGGGTGGCTAACTAATTAAATGTCTGGTGCATCAGCCCAGCCAGTAGCGCAAGGTTTGATTCTCAGCTTGAATGAAAAATTATCATTGGTAAATTTGGAGTGTCCTTTTTCACAAAGATAGATTAACAGTCTGGGGGACTGGTTGCTCTTTCTGTAGTAGAGTTATATAGCTTGTAAGTCGTAAGTCAGTTTGTATGAAAAGTGTACGTTAAATACCCCCATATTTTTAAAGCTTATTAATCTTAGGGATGAGAAAGACGGTTTTGGAAGACAGGAGCCCGGATTAGCCTGATGATAGATGAAATTTAAAAGTCCACTTTCCAGTGCACTCAGCTGAGACTCAAACCACGACTTTTCCTTCACCAAGTCTGTGGTGAGCCTAATATCTTACACCACGTGACCACCCAGGGAGGTAACTTAATATATGGTCCTCGCTGTTTGAGAGATTATATTTTGAATCCTTAACAGATGCAATGAGTGGAAGAGGGAGGGGAATAGTTTTCCATACATGACTTTCAATGTTAGTCCCATATATTATTTACACGTTAATGCAGGTGCATTTTCTATAAACTTCCCCTGTCATCGCAGGCCTTATCATAATTAATTAAGAGCTGTAGTGCTAAATATACAAATATTAATGAGCTAAGTAGACTTTTAGCTTCATCGGTGGTGGAATGGTCACTCTCGCAATAGACGGGTCTGTCAGTGATAAAAGGCAAGGTTTTTAAATAATAATAGTTTTCCATACATGACTTTCAATGTTAGTCCCATATATTATTTACACGTTAATTCAGGTGCATTTTCTATAAACTTCCCCTGTCATCGCAGACCTTATCATAATTAATTAAGAGCTGTAGTGCTAAATATACAAATATTAATGAGCTAAGTAGACTTTTAGCTTCATCAGTGGTGGAATGGTCACTCTCGCAATAGACGGGTCTGTCAGTGATAAAAGGCAAGGTTTTTAAATAACGATTGGGTGCACTAGGGGAGGTGTTTCTTAAGTAGTCTTTCGCTTTTCCCACCACGCGTAACTTCCCCCTTGCTACCCCCCAGCAGTGTAAATATGCGAATAGCCCAGACGAGTGGGCCTAATAAGATGCGGTGCACACACAAAGAATACAACTTTCTCCAACTCATAGGTGTGTTTAAGAACCATTATGGAAACTTTGCTTTAGATCAGTTTCAGCCGAGTATGAACTTCCATCCTTGGGTCAATAAAGGGAAACTTTCCTCCTTTGCTCATTAAATTGATTTTACCTTCGAATAGAAAACTACCAATTTTGTCTCAACTCAACTCCGGCTATTTAGAAACGTGAAACTGGGGAAACACATTTAAACTCCTGAGTTACGGAGGGGAAGGTAGAATTTAGCGGAAAGTGTACCCACATCTAACCCGAGGGAAGTGGCAAACCAACAATGCAAATATGACTGGTTGAGATTCAAACTTCAATTTCCGCGTCGCTGGTAAACCACACTAGGCGAGCATGGTGTTTAGTCCACGTACCCAACAATGTGATCTAAAAGTTAAATTTCTATCTGTTTTACTAGGTTTCTGTATAATAAAGCTTGCATGAATAAAAACATGAAGTTTTGATTCCCATTGCTAATTTGGCTAAACAGCCTGATATATTGCTATAATCTTATTTAGTCTTCAGGGCGCCAACTACTTGAAGTGAAGTAGCTTCACACTTAGATATTTATTATGGAACATACAGTGCTAAGTCTTATAAACCACTAAAACAATCCTCAATTATCTTAGAATGTTCTGTTTCTACCCTGTTTTTAAAAAAACAAACATTTATTTGAGAAAGGCTGGATCTAATTTCACCTTTCCTTGGATTTTTAAGAATGTAAAAACTTTTTTATCCTATAGAAACATGTTAAAACCTTTTACCTCTATGTTGGCGTGTATCATGTTTTGAAATAACAAAATACTTATTAAATAACGCAGGGTTTCTAAACGCCTGCAGCGGTGGGTTGACCCCTTATTATTCTTATTTATTATGTTACTTATTTATGTGTACTTTATGTATATGAGCTATATAAGTTTATATATTCTCACGTTTTATACTTATTTAAAGCCTGGTCTATAATCGATCGAGCTTATTGCCGTGTACGCCTCTACTGACATGCTGATAGAACAAACGGACATTAAGATGGGTTGCACAAGATAACAAAACAACTCACAGATGTGCACCCGCTTGTCAGACCATAGGCATCTTTTTGCGTATTCTTAGATACTTGGGCTTGCATTCGGCCAACCAAAAACAAATATGAGTGTACCACAACGTTAATATTTGCTTATACTGAATTCATATTGGTTTAAGTTACGTCTTCAGGTATTTCATTGCAGATATTCTCTTTTAAAGTAGAAAACAAAACCAAAGCGTCTTGCATCCGCCGACCGATTGTAGATGGGCTATTAAAGGCCAACAACGCTATCCATTTAATAACTCATTATTCACTACTAGTGCCAAGATCACGATCAACGTAACGTAACGTAGCGTAATGGTTCTACTCATTATTTTAAATGGAAGCCATCACGACGCAGTTAACTTAAGAGCTGTCCAGGGAAAACTTTCAAGTTAATTGAAGATACCAAGTGCTATAGCTAGCCAATCATTTTGCGAGTGAGGTCAACAAGGCCATTCAATAATTAATTTGTTTTTTATGGTATCCAGACAAATTATTATTATTATTACTAGCACCGCGTCTTATTAACCGTTAGAGTTATACGCACTTACGCTAATGTGTAATGGTAGGGTGATTGTGAGATGAAATGGAGGACCTACAGCTTAACGTGGAATCCGAACCACGGTGGAGGCCTGGCATTCCACACATTCACAAGTTGTGATTAATACACGTCTTTTCAGAGGTGAAGGAATGGTTTTGTAATCAGATAAGTCGTCCATGCCGAGACCTAGGATTGAACCCCGGACTCCCAACACAGAATTCTGACACCTTACCGCTAGACTGCCATGTCACCCCCAGACAAAAACTTCAGTATATCCCACCCACCCACATTAAATGAATTCTAATAACACGTAACCTCTTGGTACACTTTATTTTGTATATCCAGTAGAACTCCTATTGCAAGTTCTTTCACCCTAACCTTCCCTAAATTATTTGGTTTCATTTTAGTGAACAATTTGTTTTCAACCAGTCCTAATTCATTGCTTGTGTTTCGCTTGAGTTGTTACGTTGCGTTACGTGAATCCTGATCACACACTAGTCTATTTACGTTAAGTGAAGGTTAAGTTGATCGTGATCCCGACATAAATAAATCTAATTAAAATGGTAGCCCTATGGAATGGAACACTCGATTCACATTTAAAAAAATTGAAATNGTCTTATTACCCGTTCGGGTTATACGCTTTTCCCAGTGTTAATTTTTACGCCATTCAATGTATGTCAATTTGTTCACTAATCAAATTCAGGGTATCCACAAAATATAAGAGCAAAAAACTCCTTGAATTTGCCCTGAACAGTAATCCAAATCTACCTGATTGAAACACATATCGGAACCAACAATAATATTAATATATATATATATATTCCAACTTATTAAGAATAATTATTTTTAGGATGCTCATATAAAATATAGCTAAACAGACAAAAATTATAAACCTCGTTTGACCTAGAAGCGACCTGCATCGTTCGATACACGGCCAAATACCTCAAACTAATTTGGCCTTGTTTGCTGGTGACATGGAGGTCAGGGTTTGAATTCCTGCCATGTGTACTGAAGTGGTTTTTTTCTAAATAGTTTACCCTCTTCTTTCAAGAAAATATGAATAGGCCTACACCTAATATATAGTCTTATATTCCTTATATTTACACTATTAGTGTATATAAGAACATGAACATGACGTGGATCACGCGGGGAAAAAGTAGAAATTCGTTCTTCTTTAAAGACCCAAATATACAATTTTTCGTGACCAATAACAAAATTCCTTGATATTTCAATATGAACGTTGACTTCCATTTCCATACTTCATAAACCCTATAAAACAGAATTGTTTACCTATCATTTGTTTTGTTTGCCTGCCTATTTAGTATAAACGTATGTAAAGACGTCTTCACGTCTATACTCTATCAATCCACACAAAATTGAACCAAACATATCATAGTGCCCACATATTTCTGTCTTCAGAAACATGACCCAGTCTTTGAGCAATAATGGGGCAATCTTCATGACATTGATAAAATAATATCTACCACTGCAATTGCATCTAACTTTGAATTCACATATGAGATTAATTTGATTAGACACGTGCAAGAACGTGTAAACATCATGTATATAAATATATATTTTACTGTACTATACCTAGTTGGATGTAACTAATCTATTTCGGAGATAAAAACGGCTGTTAGATCTATTTCGGAGATAGATATAAATGTAAATGTGAGTATATGTTATGTACTGAATGGATAAATTTTATGATGAATTGTATTTTGTTTTTATTTATTTCACCCTTGATCTGTGTTTATTATATAATAAGTGTGAACTAAAGGGTTATTTGGCTGCCTGATCCAATAGCTAGGGAAAAAAGGTGTTGATAGAGTAAATTCATTCACATAATCGTGGTGATTGAATCACAGTGAAAAGGTCCCTTAGTGCAACAGTCCGAGATTTGAAATTATTACCTATACATCAATCGAATGCCTTAACTCAGTCGGTAGCGTGTCTGCCTACTGAGTCAAGGGTCCCACGTTCTATTCCCGGCATGGCCGAAAATTACAAAATTGATTAACGATGGGTTTATACCTTCACACTGGTAAATTAACAGTTCGGGCACAGTATACTGAGGGTGATTTTTACAAAATGGCTTTACAATATCCCTCCATGCAAATGCAGAAACACTTTCTCTAAGCCTAACCTTCCTCAACCCTAGATCAGTATCGTAATTAGTACATATGCGTATAATCTGAACAGGTAGTAAGACACGGTGCTAGAAAACCCAGTAAATTCGAACACTTGCATCATGCACTCGGAACAACTCTTTTTGTTTTAGTTTGACACACAGCATTAGAAAAAATTATGAAAATCTTGATTAAGATGGAATCAGAAAGTAAACGGTACTTCATCATATGATGCTTTGTGTTCTGTCGTCATATTGGCGGAACCTCGCATATTCTAAAAAAAATAATTAAAAAAGTATTTTTATATATCTATCTATCACAGCACCTGTCAATATCGACAAACGGGGCACACACCCTCCCCAGGCCACGTCTTACTTCCCGTCTGGACATTATAAATTTTAATTAAGGTTTCGTGAATAGGAAATGTAACCACATTTGTATGGAGTGAAAAAAAAAGGAAATAGTTTGGAAAAAACCCTCAAAAGACACAGCTGAGATTCAAACCCTTACTCCTATTATTAGCAAACCTAACAGAACCAGATATTTTGTCCAAGTTCTCACCAGTTCGATTGATAGATGGTGTTAGTCTCGACAATTTTTAAAGACAAATGTTGGCAGCTCTACATTTATTTACCTTTACTATTAATTTATATTATTAACATACTAAAAGCATATAACCCGAGCAGTTAGTCAGACGTGGTGTTAAATAAAATGGAAACACATATTAAAACGATCTCACTCTAGCTCAGTTGGGTAGCGTGACTTTCTACTGCAATAACATTACCAGGTTTGACTCCCGGCCCGGTCAAAAAATGTATCATTAGTGATAAAGGGGTTTCCCTTTTCACAGTGATGATTTAACGGCCGTAGGACTGGTTGCTGTGTTTGTTCTAGATTTAAATTATTCTGTAAGCCGTGTTCTGATATAATCAATCGGTTTAGAAAGTGAATGTTAAATACCTTAAATGAAATATTAGGATCACACTACAGGATATTCCTTATCTAAAACAGCATTGTTTGGACCCTGTGTCACGGACCAGTGGTTCCGAATCCTCGCTTCCCATATCAAGTATAAGAAGTGACGATTACAATTACACACAAAGTTAAATTAGGAAGTTTTGGGAGGGGTGAGACACGAGAGAAATATATAAGTTTAGCAAATCAGTTTAATTATATGCAAACAAGAGAAATCGAATTACATATTATATATTTAATTACATTATTGATCAAACTTTATTCAGTTACCATGGTCGTAAACTTCACGATACGCCGGAATTAAAATAAAAACCTTGGTGACAAGGCACTAACAAAAGTAAGAAAGTATATATTATAGAATTGTTTAGTAACTCTAAAAATGTGGATCAACGCTCATTCTCCTACGAAGGAGTGTCTGCTTGGACATAGCGGCATTCAAAGATAGGCAAAATAATAATATATGGATAAGCCACAATACATGAAGATAATCCAGCCTAGCTAATACCAAACTAAGACCAGAAAGGTATATTTATGAATAGTAGTGAAGTTATAGTGAATGAAAACAATGGGTATTTAATCCTAATTTTATAGAGTTACTGCAAGGATGGATATACAAATAAGCTAGCTTGAGTTAACTCCCCAGAGAGTTGCGAGAACCTAAGGTTAATTAGCCTTGAAGAGAAACCAGCATTTTACAAATAGTATATGGCGAGTAACTAGGCATCCACACAGTTAAACTACTATAACCGCTCACTTCCTAATAAGTACTGCCTGGATATTCAATAGTATAATTATACTTCCAACCATTACTAGGGCACATAATAATATGTACAACCAATATTAGTATAACTTGATACAAACGATTCTTACAGGGGCCGGAGCCAAAACACTATTCCCGCGGGCCACAACTAACAACTAGTAGTGCTCTCATAGGTTGCGTACCCTTAATAGATACACTTCAAAGAGGCAATAACGACTTCTACCTGTCACGGACCTAGGCCATAAAAGAAAACGTTGGATAACCTTATTTGCGATATAAAGAGATCCTAATCATGGACATATCGTTTAGGGATGATTATTATTCCCTAATATATAAACTATGTCTTAAGGACTTAGACAAAGAAGTCAAACACAATGACACTGTAATTTAAGACGTATGGTTCATGATAGATAGAGTATTAAACCCTTCATTCCAAACTACGCCATATGAGCATAGGAAAACATGACATAACTTAGACGAACAACTCTATGTCTTATGGACATAACAAAAGAGGATTTACGAGTAGCATTTACAACTAAGCCTTTTGGGCGTAGCAAACAAAGCCAGACATTTTGACTGAAAAATCTATGTCATATGGACATAGAAAAATAAGAGTTAAGAATATAACTCAGATTCTAAATTGTAGATACTCAAAGTCTCAGAAGAGGCTTCCTCTGCGATGGGGTGGTGAGACCGACGCCTGACACATCGTAATGACTCGTAGATTCTTCAGCGATGTAGGTTTACGTCTAAGTTCTTCCTCCGTCAAATTGATAAAATAAAATATATTATGTGATTACATCACATTAGCATGTTCTGATGCACCATAAAGGGGAGCACGAGAGCAAATTCCAACACTTACCGACCAATTGGTCACACCGTGTAGTTTCGGATCCTAAAAGAGACGGATTGTCGCATTTCGTGAAGTTTCTGAAACAAAGAAAAGCATATTACTGCGTACCCCTAAGCCCCTGGATAAGGGGATTGGTGGCACCGGTAAGTCTGTCGTAGAAGGACTGCGCCAGTCTGAGGAAGTGGTCCTTGATGGTAGGCATACCCAGGTCGTGATGCAGAATCTCATTCCGGACATACCAAGGTGCGTCCACAATGACCCTCAGACACACGCTCTGGAACGCCTGCAGCCTCCTCATATACGTGTCCGCCAGGTGGCCCCAAGCAGGACACGCATAGTCGAGGATCGGTCTGAGCAACTGCTTGTACAGTGTCAGACAGTTTCTGTAGACAGGGCGCTACGGCTATTAAGAAGTGGGCCTATGATTCCCAGCCTTTGCCTCGCCTTGTCGAGTTTCTCGTTACAGTGCTGTCTCCAGGTCAGTTTGGTGTCCAGCGTAAGTCCCAGGTACTTAACCCTGCTCGCCCCTCTGATCTGTTCTCCGAAACAGCCGGAGTGGAGCTGACCTGTATAACTTTCTTTTCCATGTAAAGAGCACTGCTGTGCTCTTCTCCACGTTAATACTTGTTCTCCATGTGGTCAGTCACGCCCCCTCCCCCAACTGTGTCAGGTTCGTCTGGAGTCGCCTCTACAACAGCTGCCCTCACCACGACTCCACTTCTAGAGCCGTGACGTCCGCATACAGTGCAAACGTGGCGTCTGGGATTTTTGGAATGTCGTTCACGTACAAACTGAAGAGCACAGGGCCCGTGAGGGAACTCTGCGACACTCCTGCCCGGGTGCTTATGACTTGGTAGGTGGCGTTCCCAAAGGTAGTGGAGAAGGTGCGGTGGGATAGATAAGATTGGACAACCTTAACTAGGTAAAAGGGTAGGTTCAAGGAGAGGAGTTTGAAAAGGAGACATTCGTGCCAAACACGGTTGAAGGCCTTTGCCACGTCAATAAAGACAGCACCAATCAACCTGTTGATGTTGAAATTCCTCGTGACCTGCTCCACGAGCCGGACAAGTTGGTGAGACGTCGCGTGACCCGCCCAAAAGCCGAACTGCTCGTCCACCAAGATGCCCGTCTCGCGAACGTGTCGGGTCAGTCTCGTCAAGAGTAGATTCTTGAACAACTTGCCCAAACAGTCGAGCAAGCTGATCGGTTGGTATGACGAAGCTAGGGCCGGGCCCTTACCCTGTTTATGAAAGCAGAGGACATTATAATGCTTCCAGAGCTCGGGGAAGTGACTCAGAAAAAGGATGACATTGAATAACTCTACGAGGAAGTTAATCGCCTCCAAGGGCAGCTTTCTGAGGACCGCGTTATTTTGGAATGCTTACAGAGCTCGGGGAAGTGACTCATAAAAAGGATGGCATTGAATAACTCTACGAGGAAGTTAATCGCCTCCAAGGGCAGCTTTCTGAGGACCGCGTTATTGATACCGTCGCGTCCCGGACCTTGTTTAGGCTTAGATCAGTTATTGCCTTCGACATTTCTGTCGCCTCCGTGGATTCAGGTTCATCCAAGGGTCTGTACGAGACCACACCGATGACCTGAGCCACGTGCGCATCGTAAACCGGGTCTGACGACGGGTCGTCAGTCGGTAAAAATTGCGCCTCTAAGTGCTCAGCGAAAGCATCGGCCTTCTCCTGATCGGAGTTGGCCACCCCATTACGACCCACAATAGGCGGCCTTGGTGTAGAGACCCGTATTAAGTTCATCATGTGCCACAGGAACCTGTCCTGCACGCACAGGCTCTCAATATTGTCCTCCCAAACACTGTTCCGGTATTCTCGGACCATCTCCTGAACCGCATGGACTTTGCTGCTCCAGTTGGACTTGTCTATCGGGTCCCTTGAGTTTTGCCAAGCCTTCCTCAGCCGATGTTTCTCCCCGGTGTGCCTGAGGATAGAATCGGGCAAAGAATCCTGTGGAACCCTCTTATGTATTCTCGCACCATCTCCTGAACCGCATGGACTTTGCTGCTCCAGTTGGCCTTGTCTATCGGGTCCCTCGAGATTTGCCAAGCCTTCCTCAGCCGATTTTTCTCCCGGACATAGCTGAGGATAGAATCGGGCAAATAATCCTGTGGCACCCTCTTAGGATGGTGCCTCGGCGTCGAATATTCGAGAAACCCTTTGATGGTGGAGGTTATGAACGCCGCACCACGATCGATTTCTGCTGCTGTTCGAAAGGTAGGGGTGGGTCCCAACCTCTCTCTCAACACATTCGTAAACCTGTCTCAGTCAATGCGCTTTAGGTTGGGTTTTTCAGGGGGGTCTACTATTATGTGAAGTGAAGGATGACGCTTATATAGTTAAGGACCTGATGAACTCGAGGACAGGCTAGCATATAGACATATAAGGGGGTGGAGGTGGATTAAGTTGCGACATTGTGCTGAGTGACCACTAGCGTTCTTTGCTGGTGTGGCACCCAGAGAAAATTACCTGCCTTTTCTTGGAAACGTGGCTTGAGAGTAAGGCTACGGCCACGCTTGCGACCTGTTCACCACGTCTTATGACCAGTTATTATGGCACCAAGGCGTGAAGATGTGTTATTAGCCATAGTAGTATATAGTCATTTGAAGAGGAAACGTAAATATAGATTATACGTTGTTCACCCCATTAATATGCAGAGACGTACTTATGGACAGACTTTTAAAAAACCTGAGAACACACCCCTATTTAATTATGTTTTCGGTGTCACGTATAAAATGCAATTTATTGCTATATTAACGATATTAAAAAATATTATTTACAAAGTGGAATTAATTACTATGCTTGGAAACAACCTTTGCACTCCAAGCCCTTGCCAAGCTTCGATCTTTGTTAGTTTGTATACTGTATATTGTTTGCTTTTATTATTTCATTTATGCTAATTAAAGAAGTTCTTAGCTCGTTAATTTTTCTTCTTCGTTGTTTAATTCATTCCAACCCTCCACTGTTGCAACTGCAACCTCTATCCAGATCTTGGATTTAACGTCCCTGTTTGAGTAGTCCCGATGTTTCAGATTCCACAGTGGGGATCATTTATAAATAGCTCGGTATCAATCTTTGCTAAGTGCCGTACTCTACTGAGTGTCAAACTCCAGACGGGCAGGAAACACTGGGTGGTTTGCAAGAAAGTTAGTGAAAATGCTTAGTGGAGAAGTGATAGCGTGGTCCCGAGCACCTTATCGGTCGACATTTCAACCGAAGATGACACAAGCAAACCCACACAAGTATCCAGTGTTCTCGCGACAAGCTGCGACCCGAACGCAAGTGTGGCCACCTCCATAAGAAATAAAGGCGAGCGTATTTGTCGCTGCGACCCGAAAACGCTCAGGAAAGCGTTTTAAAATCTGTCGCTGGTCGCCAAGTGTGGCCACCCTCATAAGAACCAATGTAAGACACTACTGCGAGACCTGGTCGCAAGCGAGGCCGTAGCCTAAGACGTCGATTTTCTTGTGGTACCGGCCCGATCAACTGGGACAGTTTTCCAGGAGCATTGGTGTTTACCTGCAACATAAGTCACCAGTGAGTTAACACCTGCCATTTATTATTTTAATATGTTAGTCATTGTAATCACAGTGTAAATCATATTAATGGTATTTTATGTTTACATGTACTAACCGGCGCTTTTACATGCTACAGTTCGTCTGTGGGTTTGCCACAATTTTCTCAAGTTACAAAATTCCCTATATTATTTCAGGTTTTAAAGAGTAATTTATAATTTTCCAGGCAACTTAAATTAAAGTAGAGCTTCAGAATAATAACATTATAGCTTTCATAAAATTGCTTAGTGTAAAGTCATGTGACTGATGTATAGAACATGATGATTTGACCTTGAAGGTGAAATAATTATTGCCGTTGCTAGTTATTCCCTACTTTTAAGGAGGTAGAAAGAGAGAAGTAAGAAGTGTTCTAATAAGCGGGCTTAGTTATCCATTTTTTTCCCTCCTTCTCTTCAAAGCATGCAATTAAATGTCACTTTTAAAAAAGTTTGTTAAATTTCCTTCGTTTGACACACATTTTTCAGTCACTAAATAGTATCTGCGCTCCCAGTTATTCCTGTGTTTCATATGCTTGACAGCACTGGTTCGACTACTGATATAAGGGTCACGGGTCAGCTGGGGTTGACCATGTATCAACGTGGAGTTAATTTTTTTATTACTATTTGTTAAGCTGATGGTCATAGCTTTTTTTTTAAAAGCACCGCGCGTCTTACTACTCGTTAGGGTATATAGGCCTACATTTATGTACTAATCACAATAATGAGTTAGGGATGAGGAAGGTTGAATATTTAAAGGAAATATATTCGCATTTACATAAAGAGGTAGTGGTAAACCATTTATGTAAACACCCGACCGAACCACTATCTCCCCATCATTGGTATGCTCTATTTCATTGTGAGAGTGATGACACCTTGGACCATGAGGCCACCTAAGTGGATATGGTCCTAACTGTGGCTGTCGGTTTGCCTTGATAAATAATTTACGACATTGCAAAGGGTCAAGATATTACTATATTCAATTATTAAATTTAACACAAAATGTTAGTAACAGCTATTAATGGGTAATAATACAGTCCAATTTTCATAACTAGAAAGGTTTTTAGATATACTTACACGTATTATTACGTCAGATCATGTCATCTTTAGATGTAAATAATGATAGATAATATCAGTACCTATAAAATAACACTAGAAATATAGTAAAACGTTATTAATGTTGACTACAAAATAAAGATTTTTTTTCAGTTCATTTATTCCTATGAAAATTGGACCGTAGGTGGAAATGCAATAACAATAGAAGATAGCAATAGAAGGGAAAAAAGGAATAAGCCACCCAAGTACAGTTAACTAGGATCCGAACCTCCTTCACCCTTGTAGGAACAAACATGTCCTACGCGAGTTTAATGTTCAAACGAGCGTTATATTATTTTTAGCATTTTTGTGAGGGTAGAGGGGGGTGGGGGAGTTATAAATCATTGGTACTCACTTGATTTATGAACTTCTGTTCAAAATAAACATTGTAG
>CABFOW010008202.1:0-19203 GCA_902141385.1 Timema californicum | reverse complement strand
TTTAAGAGTACAAAATCTTTACCAGCCGTACAGGCTATCTTCATATTTACGCTAATTGAATAAGAAAGAGGAGGGTTGCTTTCGTTATGTTGGTAGAAGACTCACTCGACCCCTCGAAGAAAGAAGAATTGTGGTCGTCAAACTAATCGAAATCTAGATCATGATAAAAGTCGACATTTCATGACCCCCTTGTAACAGAAAATGTTGTTTAAGCGATGCCGTCTGTCTGTATCTCCGTCTAGAGCTGAAACAATTTTACCAATCGGGCTAAAACTTGGTATCTTGGGTTTTAATAAGTTTCCTCTGGGGATTTTTTTAGAATTAAATATCCATCCCTTAAAATTAAGGGTAGTTTACTGAAGGTGAAAAAAGATTAAAAAATCAATCTTATCAAAATTCGCTCTTAAGAGTTTTATTAAATATTGTATCTAGAGGCACAGTTTAACGTTTAAATATTTTTTTTATGGCAATCCTCATTTTCTCATGAAACTTACTTTGAAGGTTTTACTTGACTTAGTAGAAATTTACAATTTAGATCATATCTCCGCAACTAGTTCCGATATGAAATAACTTATCATCCTAATGTCGTAGTACTATTAAAATTATAAATCTTTTTAATGAAACATATTTTTCTAAAACCAATAGTTTTTGAGTTATAGGAAAATACATACTTATATTTTTATGGCAATCTTTAAAAATTTAGATCGATTATTATGCTCGTTGGTGGACGGAGATGTTTCGCTCTATTCAACGTTTCTGTATCTGGGTATATTATTTAATTTACGCTGATCGGTGGAGTGTCTCTGTAAGAATGTATACTTTTTCGTTTCACAAACCTTACGAGTTTTGAATAAATGTATATTTTAATATAAGTTGTATAGTATATATTTAAATATTTATATATAATATATATATATATATATACATAATATATGCAGCGTACTATTTATTTTAAAAAAAAGTCACGGTGTCTCAATAACCTCTCTGGGATATTCGCATTTGTTTACTCTATTGGGGTAATAAACAGTAAAGATAAATAGTGGGCAAACATAACCACACGTATTTGTTTGGAGGGAGAAAACACCTTGAACATATCGGGCAGGGATTCGAGCCCCAAACCTTCCAGTCAACGACAAATCGGATTAGACTTGCTCGACGTAAATCCAGCGCGCCAACCGATAAGGGTGGCTTAAAACTTATCAGTTTGAGTTTTAGGTGGTGGAACGAGAGGAAAATAAAATTTCATCTTTGTTTACCGACAACCCCACTGACCCCATCATGAAGATAGACACGTTCGAAACTTGGGCTGCATGCCCTTGCCAAGTCTCGAAACAAAATAAAGTATGAAAACAAAACTTTCAAAGATTTAAAATATTAATATTAATGGTATAAAACTCAAAATACACGAAATATTTTTTATTAAAGTTTTTAATTGTGGGTGTGAAACGTTATCTTCTATAATACATGATGAAAATCAAATTAGGTTATTCGAACACAAGGTGCTTAGGAGGATATTTTGGTCCAAAAAGGGATGAGCTTACCGAGCGAGGAGTGTAGAAAGTTACATAATGATAGCATACCTGTACTCATCACAATACCTTATCAGGATAGTCAGTTGAACATTACTATAGATATTAAAATCACTTTCAAAAGTAAAAACAGAGCCTCAAAAATCATTGTGACCTCACTCGAAACATGACAAGACCCCCAGGTCGGCGACAAATGGTATATGCCCTTTACATTAAAAGCTTTTACAAGCATAAGACTATATTATTATTATTATTATTATTATTATTATTATTATCACTGCGTCTTAGTACCAGTTCGGGTTATACGCACTTACGCTAATGTGTAATGGTAGGGTGATTGGGAGATGAAATGGAGGACCTACAGTTTAGCGTGGAATCCGGACCACGGTGGAGGCCTGGCATTCCTCACATTCACAAGATGACTTGTCAGAGGTGAAGGAAGGGTTTGGTAATCAGATAAATCTTTGCCGGGACCGAGGATTGAGCCCCGGCCGCCAGCATAGAAGTCTGACACCTTACCCCTAGACCGCCAGGTCACCCTGGCAAAGGAAAAAGTATGAAATTTCTTTGTTTACTATTGAGTCGAAATTAAAATTATTTTCTGAGATAATCCGTCATAGCTTTATATACTTCTTGATTTAAAATAAAAAACACATACACCGGATTTTTCAAGAGAAGCGAACTTCCCGCCAACTGTATTAAAAACAGCGGTAGTCACTCGTTGGAAGCACAGGGTATACCATACATGTGGTGTGAAGAAATCCTACTAAAGCTGTCGATATATTGTACTCGTGGAACTTTTTGACAGCTCCATCAATTGTAAGAACTCATAGAACATCCTCCGAATAACTGTCAAGGGTTCAAATCCTGATCGCCTCGTCATCGATGACGGCTTAGCTCTATTTAAATTCAACAAACAAACAATACTACTACTACAATAAAGACGGCTTTATATAATTATATTAATCATCAAACATATTCTCTACAATGCCAAATTTGATAAAGGCAGCCCTTATATTACAAAAAAAATATATTGATGCGCTAATTTTTCCTTTAAAATTTAATTTGCTTCAGTTATTTAAAAAATTAAAGTGTAATGAATGTTTAAATTATAAAATTCCAGGTTTTATTCTGCTCTAACAAATTGACCAAAAATATGTAAAGTACAAATTTGTCCGATACCTTGTGTGTGTGTGTGTGTGTAGGTATAATTTTATTTTCAGAATATTTAAATGGTTAAAAGACTTGAAACAAAAGCCTTCTCCTATCTCTCTTTTTCTCCATTTCATCTCAAGAGGTTTGATTGGTTGCTGGATACGCCAATGATGTACGGCTTTAAAAGTTTCCCTCAACAACCTAGATATTCTTTTATTAAAAATAAATTGTTCACCGAATATTCAAGTGATATATATACACTTTAAAGGGAAAATAAATAATAATAATAATAATAATATTTAGCACCGCGTCTTACTATCCGTTCGGGTTATACGCTTTAAGTACTAATTACTCTAATGGATTAGGATTTGGGAAGGTTGAATAAGAGGAAGTGAACCCACATTTGCGTGGAAGGAGAGTGGAAAACTATTTAGGAAAAACCACTCCCAGTTCACCCGACCGAGATTCGAACCTCGATCTCCCCGTCCTCAGCAGCAGAGCTCAACACGACAAGCGCGTTAGCCAACTACGCCACCGAGGCGGGTAAAATAAATTATAAAATATTTATTTTTATAAGTAGTTTTTGAATCCTGATTTATCTTACAGACAAACATTTTCAAATTCATCTAACGAGCTCCCAATTCCGCAAACTCACTAATGAAAGAAAGAAACCGTGGGTGAACTTATGAATTAAGTCATTAGATCTTTTTTTTTAAAAAAAGGCACCGTACCTTATTGACAAGGAGAAGGAAAGGTGGGGGTAGGGGTAGGCCTGGCTCTTTATATTGAAATTAGGACTAAGTTTTCAGCGCCCAGTCTCTGCATCCATCAATCACTGCAGGTTCCAAAGTTAAACAATGCATCCGGTGCAAGTTACCCTTTTGGAAGTAGCCTCTCTTTCTAACTACCCATCAATCATAAACACATCCAATTAAGTTGTAACTGATACTGTGCCAAGGATATTAACAAAGATATTTATTAAAAAAATTAAAACATCGTTTAATGAGTAAAGTGTATGTAGAGCAAATCTGTTTAATAGATTATAAAGTTTATTTTTAATGCACTCCAATATATAGATATATCATTATGAGGCATTCTTTACTAGACATGCGAATTATTTAAATGCATGATTATATATATATATAGAGAGAGAGATATCAACTTAATGCATACTTTCCTAGGCTTGTATATTAATTTTTAATATCACCCATCAAGCTAGGTCTATGAAGTAAAAAAAAATTAAATCATTTGAAAATCTAATGGGTTATTTTTTATTAGTGTTTGTGTTTACAAGTCTAATAATTTTACCAACGAAATATTCTACTTATATTTTCAAACAAATCGTCACACATATTATTCGATATATGTCATGGTTTTTTGGCAAGCTAGTTTTTCTTCGTGAAAATCACTCAACGAATAATTATGAACATCTCTGTTTTGGGACTTAAAGCAATAGCAATAAAATACAGAAACGTTTACTAATAACGTTTTAACATTTTACTTCTTTGTATATTTCTATGAAATGTGGTTCAGATAAAACACTTTCACACACCGTTTAATCTGCACCTACATATTTAGTCAATTAACCCTCAATGATATTATCACTAATTAAATTATAGAGTTGAGGATATTGATACATAACGTGATAGAAACAATCTGGACCCGATATTAGTTACTCTTCAAGGTCGAAATAAGTAAACTTAACACAATCACGTGTGGTAATATTAATATATCCATCAGTCATTCTGACACCTTCTGACGTAAGTGGCACTTAGTAACCAATTGCCTTGTGGCGGGAGTCAGCCATTATCGTTTAAAGGGAAGCTAAATAGGTATATCCTTTATTTATCTACTAAAATTAATTTACATACAAACTAATGTCTCCCAATAAACATCTAGAATCGTATAAAAAAAATTAATAATGTAAATAAAATGCATTGAAATCTACACTAATATTATAAAGAGGAAAGATTCGATTTTTTGTTTGTAATGGATAAACTCAAAAACTACTGGACCTATTTTAAAAATTCTTTCACCAATATAAAGCTACATTATCAGCGAGTAATTTAGGCTATATTTTATTTTGAAAATTAAATTTATTCCTTATAAAAATGTCGATAGTCACTCATATTTTATAGTAGAGTATATGATGATTCTTCAATACGTGGGTTGAAAATAATGCGGGGGGAGGGGAGAGGATATAGTATATAATATACATTTGTTAGATAAAGTCTTTGGTATTAATTCGTCAGAGCTAACATAATTCAGCGAAATTTTTAAAATGCTGTTTTGAGTCCCGATTTAAATGTGCAAATGGTTTAAAATGACTCATCTCTTTGTTATCATTTCCCTGGCAGATGTACCCGCGTTTTAGGGGGTGACACCTCAACGAATTACGTGGCTACCCCGTGAAACGCTTTTCATTGATTCAAACCGACAGACAAAATATATCTTCATTTTATTTCTTCAAACACAGTTTTTAGTAAATTTAAAAAACTAATCAAAAAAATGTAAATTCTACAGACAAAATATATCTTCATTTTATTTCTTCAAACACAGTTTTTAGTAAATTTAAAAAACTAATCAAAAAATGTAAATTCCAGTTTTGAGGTGGACATGTTTGTGCAAAGAGGCTACTAATTTTAAAATTTCAACCCTCTTGCGTGTGGTAGTTATCGCGCAATGCTCGCGACAGACATTACTATTAATTTTAAAATTTTCAACTCTCATATGCGTGTGGTAGATACCGCGTAATGCTCGCGACAGACATTACTATTAATTTTAAAATTTCAACTCTCTTGCGTGTGGTAGATACCGCGAAATGTTCGTGACAGACATACTGCTCATTTTATTAATATAGATTTGTTACATATAAGTTCGTAAAGGGGGTTTGAGTGACGTATCAAAATAGTAAGTACATTTTATATGAATTACATTTAAATAAGTTCACATCACACACGTTTGTGTTTGGTTTACCGCACTCTTACGACCCATCAGGGATATTAGATTCCAACTATACAAATGAGCTAGAGATGAGTAAGGTAACAATTAGATTGACTGTACCCACATTTGCATGGAAAGAGAGTAATATACAATCTATAAAAAAAAACACCCTCAGTATACCCTGACAAGATTCAAACTCCAACCTTATATGACACAAAAAAAAAACATGCAAGATTATATTGGCGTTTAATCCGCGTGCCCACCGATGCACGTTATTGATTTTTGGTGGAATCAATAATAATTATAATATGTATTGTTACCCACCTCGGTGGCCGTATGGTCTAAGGCGTCATTATCACGGTAGACTAGACTGCCGAGGACGGGGATATCGAGGTTCGAATACCGATCGGGTGCACTGTACTGAGGGTGTATCTTTCTGAAAGGTTTTTCACTCTCCCTCCACGCAAATTCGAGTACACTATATATATATATATATATATATTACTTATCATCCTTAAAATCATAAGCGTAGTTAATACATATTTATATAACTAACGATTAGTGAGACGCGGTATATAAACTATAAGTATATATGTTGCTTTTACTGTAAATATCATGGTCTATTTTATCATAAATTGATTGTGCGTTTTTTCTTATAACATAAAATGAAGTTTTAATTTGATTTATAATAAAGTAAGATACTAAAAAAAGTGATAGCCAACCTAATAACTCGATGAATTTTCGCTGAAACCAAACTTCCCTTTAAATTCTCTCCACTAATTTTGATTCAGTGAAGGACAGGCGGAGGAAATCTGGTTAAGTCTCGACGGTAGAGAGTCGCACCGCCAAAGGCCTCGGCTTGCATATCTTAGAGCGAATTTGGTTTTAAGCAGAGATACATTATGTGACACACTAACCGGATACAGGCTAATCTAATTACCCAGAGTAATTATCATTCCCGTTCATCAACTAGAACTGATAGCGAAAATCGAGTTAAAACGGGAGACACCGCCAAAACGTCAGACGGATCAACTTAAGATAAAGAGTGTTATCTTAGCGCGGAAAATAAATAATAATAATAATAATAATTATTATTATTAGCACCGCGTCTTACTACCCGTTCGGTTTNATTATTATTATTATTATTATTAGCACCGCGTCTTACTACCCGTTCGGGTTATACGCACTTACGCTAATGTGTAATGGTAGGGTGATTGTGAGATGAAATGGAGGACCTACAGTTTAACGTGGAATCCGAACCACGGTGGAGGCCTGGCATTCCCCACATTCACAAGATGTCTTGTCAGAGGTGAAGGAAGGGTTTGGTAATCAGATAAATCTTTGCCGGGACCGAGGATTGAACCCCGGCCGCCAGCATAGAAGTCAGACACCTTACCCCTAGACCGCCAGGTCGCCCCGGAAAATAAAGAAGTTATTGTTTGCACAGAGATCAAATTGATTTCATTGGATAGGGGAGGAAGCTAACTTTTCCCTTGGAAATTAACGGTTAATCAATTAAGGTCAATCTTACTTTCACTTGTCAGTCTTGGTGGTCTAGGGGTAAAAGTACTTACCACAAAAGCAGATTTTCGTGGGTGCAAACCCAGCCGAGGTGAACGGATCAGTCTTAAATAATAAAAAAATAATTGGGGCAGTGTGGGTCAATCTTATTAATGTGTAACCTTTCCTTGACACAGTCATTGTTTTGACTGTAATTTCATTTTACATAAACATTATATATTTGTTTGCTTTTGGCGTTTAGCTATTGTCAAATAAATATTTGTACCGATATAAATTAAATACAGTGCCATGTTTTTAAAGGCCACATTCCATTTATTTTATTCATTCCTCTTTCTTTTCTTTTTTTGCTCTATTATAATGGGTTTATCATCTAATTGGTTAAAATAGCACTTATTTGGGGCAGTCGTTTTTAATTAAGCTTATATGTTCTAGCCCCGATGTATGCCGATTTAAAAGGTGGCGATATAGAGAACGCGAGAAAATAATAGTTTGTGTTATTTGCAGTTTTTATATATAAACTTTTTTTGGTCAAAATAAATCAAATATTTCTTATATTTAAACATAAAGAGTTTAAGTTTATTCAATTGGTGATATCAACAGTTGTTTAGTATCTGTCATGAGCATAGCGGAATTAGATGATTTAACTTTTTAAATAAAGACAAAAAGTTGTCATTAAATTCCAGGACATCTTTGACAGATATTCAAGAAATGTTGAAGAAAATTAAACACAGCCTGTCTTGTGGGTGCGTATCCGACAAGTTCGACAAGTTGGTGTTACTGGTTGTAGACTGGCCACTACTGATACAACTCACTGTCATCAAAGTCAGGACCGCCCTTGAGGGGAGGGGGGAAAGGGGGTTGTAAACGGTGCAGCTCCACAGGGCCCCACGCTTACTTGGATGACGGAGGGGGAAAAACAAGTTGGGAAGGGAAATTTTTCCTTTGCGCGCGCCTAAATTCTATGCAACTTGTTGTACACGCATGCTTGCACAGCTTTGCTCTCCCGGCGCTGTACGCCGAAACTTTTGACACGAGATAGCGGTATTGGCATTGTTTTCCGGATGTAAGTGTTCGGGGACTTTGTATTACTTTTGGTTCAAACAAGCTATATGTGCAATTTGGACATTGAGTTTCCGAACACCGTGTATATGCTTCCTGTATAGACGATCTAGAAAATATTGTCAGTATGTAAATCAAATAGAAACGTTACTAAACCTTCCTTCACCTCTGACGAGATCATCTTGTAAATGTGGGGAATGCCAGGCCTCCACCGTGGTTCGGATTCCACGTTAAACTGTAGGTCCTCCATTTTCATCTCATCATCACCCTGCCATTACACATTAGCGTAAGTGCGTATAACCCGAAAGGTTACTAAGACGCGGTAATAATAATAATAATAATAAATTAAAAACGTAATCGTGTAATTTAATTTATTGAACGAGGGACTCGAATTCTTCGTTTTAACTCCACCTATTTGCATTTATTTGCGTGTTTGTGTCTCACGATACTCTTTGAACGCATTAACCTATTTAATTCAAACTTAGCACAGTTGTTTTTTGTTATTTCTATTCAGATAAAGTTTGTTGGCGAGTAAAATAGAAAAAATTGTTAGGGTGAAATTAAATTTTACGCATATAGAAACACTGCTTCTAGCATTGGTTATTACATGTAGGTCTACACACCTTTTAGGGCATTTCCTGATCATTTATGCGGCTGATAATTGGTATATGGGTGCAAACTACTGTAATGATATTAAAACAAAATTAAGTACTGGGTTTCCCGCAAACTGAGTCTTCCAAAGACCTCCACGCTTGTTATTATTATTATTATTATTATTATTATTAGCACCGCGTCTTACTACCCGTTCGGGTTATACGCACTTACGCTAATGTGTAATGGTAGGGTGATTGTGAGATGAATTGGAAGACCTACAGTTTAACGTGGAATCCGAACCACGGTGGAGGCCTGACATTTCCCACATTCACAAGATGTCTTGTCAGAGGTGAAGGAGGGGTTTGGTAATCAGATAAATCTGTGCCGGTACCGAGGATTGAACCCCGGCCACCAGCACAGAAGTCTTGACATCTTACCCCTAGACCGCCAGGTCACCCACCCCGTCCACATTTGTTAAGGGCAGCCCTGATCAGTCACTTTTTTTTTGTAATCTATTTCCTGAAATCCATTGTACAATTGAAGTTTGTGGATGTTCAGGTCTTGTTTAACACTTGGGGCCACTTTCACCTGTAACATAGCGACCGTAGTGAAATTGTAGCGAGTCGCTTGTGCAAACAGCATTCACTGGACGGTGGGATTTAATTACTATCACGCTTGGGGCGGCCTTGCTTTGGTGCGCTTTGTAAAGGTGGCTTTTGTCTTTGACGACGGCTGCCGAACACTTTGGGAGGTAAGCCTAGTTCACTGAAGCAGGGGATACCCGCAGTTACTGTTAACTAAAACCTTAAATTAATTACAGACAGACATCGACCCGTGGCTGTCAATAATGGATACCCAGCCGTTCCCATTACCTGTATATTGTCAGCCAAATTTTTTATTTTAATGTTTCGCTATCGTATATATACAAACCCGCCACGGTGGCGTAGTTGGCTAACGCGCTTGTCGTGTTGAGCTCGACTGCTTGAGGACGAGGAAATCGAGGTTCGAATCCCGGTCGGGTAAACTGGGGGAGGTTTTTCCTAAATGGTTTTCCACTCTCCCTCCACGAAAATGCGGGTTCACTTCCTTTAATTAAACCTTCACAATTCCTAATCCATTAGCGTAATTAGTACTTAAAGCGTATAAACCGAACGGGTAGTAAGACAAGATGCTAAATATTATTATTATTATTATATATACAAAATCATTCACATCAAATATTAATTTTTGTGTAGAGCTTCTTAAGGGTGTTGTTTATTTAAATGGTAATGTCTTCACACTAAAATATTATTTTTTTAAGAACAAAGGTTCTGAAGCCTCAAACCAACTAAAATATTCCTAAAGTTATCTTGTGTCGTAACCCTGCTAAAATGTATCACTATTTTTTTAGAGGAAAGCTAAATCTGTGTTTCTTATCATTCACGGGTGACCTGGTTGTCTAGTGGTAAGATGTCCGACTTTTGTGCTAGGGTTTGGGGTTCAATCCTCGGTTCCGGCACAGATTTATCTGATTACCAAACCCTTCCTTAACCTCTGACAAGGTGTGTATTAATCAAAACTTGTGAATGTGGGGGATGCCAGGCCACCACCGTGGTTCGGATTCCACGTTAAACCGTAGGTCCTCCATTTCATCTCTACAATCACCCCACCATTACACATTAGCGTAAGTGCGTATAACCCGAACGGGTAGTAAGACGCGGTGCTAATAATAATAATATCATTCACCTTAAATTTAATTTCAGGATTGGAAAATATCAATATATATTTAAATTCTAAATTTATACAATTATTTTAAATATACAAACCTTAAGATATTAAGTTTTTAGTTCTATAAGAACGTGTTGATAATTTAAGCTTTATTTTGGAGTGAACCACATTTCCAAATAATAAATCATTTTTCAAATAACGCGGAACTTCCAAACGAACTCTCCAGTAAGCATTCTTCTTCAAGCAGTGTTAATCAAAGTTTTAGTGATGGAGGACCTCCAAATGGAATCTATGTGCACTTTAGGGCCAAAGAGCCCCTGGGAGTAAAAAAAAAAGGGTGGGGGCTGTAAATATTGTACAGGAAAAAACAATTGTTACAGGCAATTCCTTTTTACGACCATAAATACAAGATCAAAATGAATTTATTAAATTAAATTTTTGACCAAAAAAAATATCATTTAATTACATTAAAAATCTAATATATAATTTTTATAAATTTAGTTCGAGTATTTAACGTGCACTTTCTGAACCGAGCTATTATATCAGTATACAAGAATTTCTATGAAAAAAAAGGGACTACTAATTTTCACATACCTTCCAGGGTTCTTTCACATGCCAAACTCGACATGGGATCGACGGATTTACTTCACCTCCAAAGGAAATTGTGCTAAGAATCCTTATCGCTCATGAAAAATCCATCGTCACCGGCTGGGTTTGAACCTACAAGCATCGGCCTGAGGCGAACAATCTACTCTAAGACCACTAAGGACAATAAAAAAAGTTATCTTTAATAATAATTTTCGATAAATAATTGTTTAAATTTGTTTACTTAAGGTTGGTATGGACCTTTATTTTTTTCTTCTTTGTGACTTGAGTCAAATGAGAAATCAATACCGCAAATTATAGCTATTTCATATTAATTAATAATAATATTTAGCACCGCGTCTTACTACCCGTTCGGGTTATATGCTTTAAGCACTAATTACTCTAATGGATTAGGACTTGGGAAGGTTGAATTAGAGGAAGTGAACCCACATTTGCGTGGAGGGAGAGTGGAAATGTTATACGCTTTAAGTACTAATTGCTCTAATGGATTAGGAATTGGCAAGGTTAAATTAGAGGAAGTGAACCCGCATTTGCGTGGAGGGAGAGTGTAAAACCACCCCTAGTTCACCCGACCGAGACTCGAGCCTCGATCTCCCCGTCCTCAGCAGTCGAGCTTCAACACGACAAGCGCGTTAGCCAACTACGCCACTGAGGTGGATTTCATATTAATTAATCTTTCGCATTCCAAATGTTGGTTTTACACTTGATCAACAATCTTTAATTCCTTATTATGACTAAACTTCCTGGGATCCTGCGGACCACACTTTGAGAAAAACTGCCTTAAAACCTCAATATAAAATAACAAATTCCCATAAACCCTTTATTTGATAACTTAGCTTATGGCACACATAACGACAAATATCGACTCCACGTCAGACAAACAAAATATGTTTTCGAACAATAAAACATCTTCATCCCCATATTTCTTCAGAACTTGACATCAGTATATTTTGAATTCAGCAGTAATCTGTTTCCTCTCTAGTAAAATATTGACAAATCCCTTGTCTCCAAAGGTTATACCTTGTCTTCTGATATAAAGTAGGAGTAACTTGTGTGTTTGTTGCTTTTTGATTTCAAGGGCATACATTCTCTTTAAAAAGCAAACAAGAATATCCATGCTAAGCTATATTCAAGTTTAAATCCTAGTTAATGATTTGTTTGTATTTATTTTAGATTTTTACGAGTATTTTTTGTAAAACTATATTTTTACCTTTCGAGCTATAAATCAAATGTTTATTTCTAAGTATAAACAGAGTATACACATAAAACTTTATACTAAAAAAATAAATAGATTTAGATGGATTTTTTTGTATGTTTTAGAAGTACGTTCGGGTGTTTGTGTCACCCTACTATACTTTTCCATTTGTTTTTATAATTCATAAAAGTATTTTACAATTTTGGTGAGTTAAAATGTGTTTAGAAGTTCATTCACAGTATACGGAGGCAAGATCATCCAGCAATGTGTAAATTGTATATAACAAATTTTGATATATGTGAGAACATTCACCTCTTTATCAGACAAATTTAATATTTATCCTTTAAAGTTATCTTTTAAGTTATTTTTCATTTTCGTGTTCGGCTATAGCTACTTAAGGTGAAGGACAAATGAAGAGCGAGTCTCTTTCAGGATGAAAATAAAAGAAGTGATATATGTATTTACCCACCTCGGTGGCGTAGTTGGTTGACGCGCTTGTCGTGTTGAGCTCGATCACCGAGGACGGGGAGATCGAGGTTCGAATCTCGGTCGGGTGAACTGAGGGTGGTTTTTACTAAATGGTTTTCCACTCTCCCTCCACGAAAATGCGGGTTCACTTCCTCTAATTCAACCTTCCCAATTCCTATTCCATTAGCGTAATTAGTACTTAAAGCGTATAACCCGAACGGGTAGTAAGACGCGGTGCTAAATATTATTATTATATATGTATTTGAACAGAGCGATTCCACACAGAGGATATTCATTTGGATAGAGATGATCCCAAACACATAGAGGAAGCTTACTCAGAGGTTCTAGGGAAAATAACATTCATTTACTTTTAAACAAGCGCGAGTTTCGATCTTGACGGATCAAAGTGAAGATTTTTTCAGCTCTCGCTCCAACACTTTTCGTATTCATTTTTTAATCGTTTCAACTTTAATGTTATATTATATTTTATATTATATTTCTCGTTAGTTCATGGTCAACTCTTTTCTTTTACGTTTGTTATATGATGTTAATATTCTCCTTGGACTTTAAGGAAATAAAGTTTTAAAAATTTTGTTCCAAAAGAAGATATTTGAAACATTATTTGAATAAAATTAGGATATTCTCCTTAACGTCTGGATACTTTCGGGACAAAATAGGTGTTTGTCCTCGCCAAAAACCCGCCTCAGTGGCATAGTTGGCTAACGCGCTAGTCGTGTTGAGCTCGACTGCTGAGGACGGGGAAATCGAGGTTCGAATCCCGGTCGGGTGAACTGGAGAGTGGTCATTCCTAAAATGGTCTTCCACTCTCCCTCAATGCAAATGCGGGTTCACTTCCTATAATTCAATCTTCTCCAATTCCTAATCCATTAACGTAATTAGTATTTAAAGCGTATAACCCGAACGGGTAGTAAGACGCGGTGCTAAATAATAATAGCAATACTCGGTGAAATTCAGTATTTTTATTGTAAAGAAGAAACTCATCTTCAACCAATATCTTGGATCTCATCAGTAAAACGACTAATGTCCATGACAATTCCTTCTTACAAATTTAAATTTTATATAAATGTATCTCCACAATCCAATATTTAAACTATTAAAACTTTGAGAAGGAATAGCTACTAAGTTTATTATATTTTTTTAAATATTTTTCAGACAATCCATGTTTTATACGGTTCAAACAATATTTAACTTTTGACGCATATAGCATATTGATCAAGGACATATAATATATATTTAAATTAATATTATTATTATTAGCCCTGCATCTTACTACCCGTTCGGTTTATACGCACTTACGCTTATGTGTAATGGTAGGGTGATTGTGAGATGAAATGGAGGACCTACAGTTTAACGTGGAATTGGAGACCTGGCATTCCCCACATTCACAAGATGTCTTGTCAGAGGTGAAGGAAGGGTTTGGTAATCAGATAAATTTATGCCGCGACCGAGGATTGAACCCCGGCCGTCTGACACCTTACCCCTAGACCACCAGGTCACCTTTTAAATTAATAATAATAATATCAGTTATGATCTTAGAAATGTGTTTACCCGGACGTCCATAGGAAGGATTGGTATGTGGAAACATTGACATTATAATAACCCATAGAAAGTTGTGATAACATGATTTTATTTATTGTAGTCTCACCAAGTACAATTTATTCCCTCAGTGGTTTGTTTTGTTGATATGGTTCTATGTGGTATTCTACGAATTTTCTACGAGTATGGTAGGAATTTTGATCGTACCATTGTTATAGTTAGTGTCATTACTAAATATTAATATAGCCTCATCCAAAAAGCGTTCCCGAGCACTCTTTTTGGTCTCTTGATTTAAAAGTCATCCGTCATGCCACCGTCAGAGTTAGCCGAGGAAAAGGAAAAATTTCTATCTACTTTTCTCGTAAGTGTAATCTCTTGAAGTGGCACATACCAAACAGTTCATCCCCCCTTCCTCCCCCCCACACACACCAATTATACAATAATATAGTGTTATTGGTGTGTGTGTGTGTGTGTGTGTGTGACGTTAGAACATCTTACTAACCGTTCGGGTAATACAATATTTAGCACCGCGTCTTACTATCCGTTCGGGTTATACGCTTCTGGTAATACGCTTATGTACGAATTACGCTAATGGTATTAGAGATTAGGACTATATTATAGGAAGTGTTACCGCATTTTATTGGAGGGAAAGTGGAAAACCATTTGGGGAAAAACCACCCTCGATACACCCGACCTAGATTCGAACCTAGATTTCCCCGTCATCGACATTCCAGTCAACTTAGAGAGAAGCTTTTGAGACCATGTGGCCACCGAAGTGGGAATAATACTTTTCCAAGCTCAGAGTTAGGCGTTAGCATAATTAGGCCACGTTTAAAAAAATTAATTCAAATGTACGTAAAAACATATATTTCTTTCATACTATTTTGCTATGAAATTTTATATTATACAAAGGTAACATAGGTAATTAAAAAAGTAATTACACATTATTTTTTACCCCTATTAGTGGGCACGTATCCAAATGATGGTATCATCTACTCTGATTTTATAGTGATGGCATGTCAGGAATCAAATCCCGGTCGGGTGTGATGAGAATGAATATTCCTGGACTAATCTCTCCACCCAAATTCAAATAGGCCTATATTTATCTAAATCTACCTCTATATTCACTTCCAATTCATAGCATATATCGTGGATTGTTAGTAAAACGTGGTGGAAAACGTAATTATTTATTCGTTATAAGAATATTTCATATATAAATTGTGTTCAAACAAACCCTCCTCCCCCTTTTTTTTAGAAAAATAAATACGTTCATCAGACATGTTTTTATATCTATTAAGTTTCTCTTAATGTTTATTAAAGATTTATTCAAGATGTAGGAATGAGGTAGGTTAAGTTTAATTAATGTAGCGTTATTGGTTTAGATAAGAGATTAGCGTGTTGCGAGGAGTTGGAAGTCTCATATGAAACACCACCCCTAGCTCACTCAGCCGAGATTCGAACCTCACTCTCCCCATCACTAAAAATATATGCCTTATGTCCTAGACTTTGTGACGCCTTTGTCGTTACACATTTTTTTTTATCTAAGGTTTAGGCTCAGTGATAGTATTTTAGAGGAAGTGCACCCACATAATTGCGGACAGAGAAGTTGAAAACACAAGTAGTAAATCACACGCGAAGAATCATCCCAAGTTTAACCGGTCTTGGTTCGTTATAATGATCATTTCGATCTCCCAATCTTCGCTATTCTTGTACAGGGTGTTCCGTTCGCTTTAGGTTCCCGAGTTTCCCTTATAACTTTCAAACTAATCGACGTAATTGAAAAGCATCTAGGGTCCAAAAGCGAGTGAAACATCCTGTACCATTATTTGTGCATACAGTAGCCCCATGGCTTCTTTGGTGCTGACTAACAGCTCACAGCTGACAGCTTTGAAAAGTTACCAGACCAAATTATGTATCCCTACATCGAACCAGATGATCTGCAAAAACATGCGTTGAGCAGTTGTCACTTCTGACAGTCAAAATTTAGGTATATACCTAAATGTTGACAATCAGAAGTCAGCTGTGAGCTGTCAGTCAGCACCAAAGAAGCCACGGGGCTACTGTAAGTATGCTGTACATGCTGTGTAGTAAAATGGCTGTCCTTGAAGCTCGCCAGAATGGATTGACAAACAGTATAAATGTAGAGTTATTTTGGTTCTTCATATTTATTTATTTTACCAGATTCCCACAATGTCGTTTGGATAGAATCGTGAAGAGAATGCAAATGGAGCCTGAAATGAACTAAAAGACTTGTTACTCCCTTAAAAAGGCTCCGAGGGGTTGGGCGAAGCTGGAGGAAGGGACGTTTCAGAAGCGAAAAAATTTCGTTTCCGTCCCATCACCTGCGAGAGCGTGCGTGATGGTGTACTCACTCGGGAATGAAGTCGATCAAGAACCAATACTTTTCTTCGGCTGAAGAGACTCGAGACGGGAAAACGGCGGAAGAAGATATCACACCACGACTGACTGTGCGGGGAGAATTTCAATTTTCATAAGAAGAGATTTATCTGACAGCTGGAAAATATTATTTTTATAGTACCACGTCTTACTACCCGTTCGAGTTACACTCGTATATATACTAACGTGTTAAGAGATTAGGAAAGGTGAATTTAAAGGAACTGTATCCGCATTTACTTGGATTGAGAGTGTACAACTATTTGGGAAAAAGAAATCCTCAATACACCCGACCCTGATTCGAACTACAATATTTACGTCATCGGCGATCAAGTCTAATACAAGAGTCACGCGTGGATGTATAGACAAGAGTTAGCAAACTCGCGGCTCACGAGCCACATAGAGCCCACGAGATATGTTACCGGTCCGCTTGTCTGTTATACTTTTATATTGCTATCCGGCCTGCAGTCTTACACAAACACACACACACAACATAGTAGTTTAAATTTAGCGTGTTCCCTATAATTTTGAATGAAAAATAAACACAAAGATCCATTTAAAACTGTGCTAATTTATTTGTCAATTTAAATATTCGATCGTGGGAGTTTTTATTTGCATAATTTAATGAATACTACTTAGAGTATTTTGTTAATCTTCAAACACATCTTGGAAAATATAAGTTTTCCAATATTTTAAATATACAATTATTATTTTAAATAAATTATCATCAAATAACTATAAATTAATAACATCGGTGGGAACATGAGTTAAACGTTGGATTATTATTTTCTGGTTTTCCAGTGTTGAGAATCTCAGGGCTCGAATCCTAGTTGGGAATAAAGATTCCCTTGAATCAAATTCAGTTACGTTGATTAGAAAATAAATCTTCCTCATCCATTAGCTACTTATTTTATTTTTTGGTTAATGGCTAGCACAGGCCTTGAAGACAGTGCGCTGATCGCACAGTCTGCCTCCACCACGTTCTGTCCCTGATCCTTCTCCCTCCAATCCACCTCCAAACTAAGTTCCTCGAGATCTCTGGCCAGCATCGTCACTCGAGCTGATTCTGGGTCGCCCCAGAGGTCTTCGAGTGCCAGGTCCGTGGACTTGTTTCCGATTTAATTCCGGCTACATACCCTGCTCATCTAATCCTGTTTGATTTCCCTATATTTTAACTACTGGTGTGATTAAACCATACATAGTCCGAGTGGATATTATTATTATTAGCACCGCGTCTTACTACCCGTTCAGGTTACACGCACTTACGCTAATGTGTAATGGTAGGGTGATTGTGAGATGAAATGGAGGACCTACAGTTTAACGTGGAATCCGAACCACGGTGGAGGCCTGGCATTCCCCACATTCACGAGATGTCTTGTTAGAGGTGAAGGAAGGGTTTGGTAATCAGATAAATCTGTGCCAAGACCGAGGATTGAACCCCGGCCGCCAGCACAGAAGTCTTACACCTTACCCCTAGACCACCAGGTCACCGACCCCGAGTGGATAGTTAAAGACATGCTTCATAAACTAAGGCATAGAATATATTCAAGCAAACATGTTTATATTGTACGTGACCCACGAAGAATTCAGAGTTTTTGAAAATGGCCCTTCGAATGGTTCGGCACAGCATCTTACTACCCGTTCGGGATATACACCTGTGAAATAATTACGCTAATGGTTTCAGGGGATAGGAATGTTATATTTAGAGGAAGTGTACCCATATTTGCATGGAAGGAGAGAATAATTTATTTTACAACCACCTCAATACACCCGACCAAGTTTCGAACCTTGATCTCCTCATCATTGGCAGTTTAGTCTACTGCGAGGGTAGCGCATTAGACCATGCGACCATCGAATCGGGTAACAAATAGTTACACAGATAAAAATGAATTTAGTAAAACTTAACTTTACCCAGTGCACCCAGATGCAAATTTAGGCAATAATTTCAAGGGAATAAAAAACAAGAAGAAATATGCAGTTTATTTCCTTGCTTACTCATTTTAATTGATGTACGATAAGAGAGAAAGGCCAGAGATAATCACCTAGCATGTTTTGGTCATAAAGAAGTAAAGGATTCACATAGTTAATATTCTGCGAACATACAGTGGTTTGTTTTTTACGGTGTCCGTACTCATCATAAAAAGATAACTTTAGGGACGGGGTTGGGGAAAGGGGCAGCGGGAAGGAAGATTAATATATAAAATGTAGGCCCGATTGAATTTTCTTTTGAGTGAGTAACTAAAAACATAGTGACCTTGTGGCCTAGGGGTAAGGTGTCAAACTTCTGTGCTGGGGTCCGGGGTTCAATCCTCGGTCTCGGCACAGATTTATCTGATTACCAAACCCTTCCTTCACCTCTGATAAGACATCTTGTAAATGTGGGGAATGCCAGACCTCCACCGTGGTTCGGATTCCACGTTAAACTGTAGGTCCTCCATTTCGTCTCACAATCATCCTACCATTACACATTAGCGT
>CABFOW010008201.1:0-19206 GCA_902141385.1 Timema californicum | reverse complement strand
GCCAATCAGAGAGCAGGAGGCGTGGTCACGTGACCAAATCCAGCCAATCAGAGCGCTGTACTACCACGTCAGTATCACTACTCCTGTCTCAATATTTAATTACATGGATACATTTCAAGCTTATATCTCTACACAAATTCTATTTATTTAGCTTTGTAGATATTTTGAGGGGACCTTCACTCCCTATTTTCCGAGCCTTCATTTTGAAATGTAATAATTAAGGCCTTGATACTATTTGAGATGGTCTTTAGTCCACCTGACCTATGTAAATCATCTAACTCTTGGAGCGGTAGTTTAGTCTTTTATGTTTTAAAAATTTGAAACCCCTCCTTATATCACCAGCCTCCTTAGAAATAATTAATATTTAAAATGTATTTGTGGTTATTTGGAGTTATCCCTCTACATTCCTGACAAATTTAAATTTTCTACATTCTACTTGTACAACTCTATCCCCCTACCCCCTCCCTATTTCCTGTAGTATCATTTTGAAATTTAAAACGTTCAGACTTTATAGTTAATTTGGGTGGTCCCTATCTCTGATTGACGAATTTCAGTTTTATATCATACATAAAAGTAGTTTATCCACTGGCTTTGAAAATTTTATCCTCCTTCCCCAATTTCTATAACTCCCACTTCAAAATTTAAAATTTAAAACTTATTTGGTTATCTGAAGCCGTACCTCTACCAGCATACAACATTTTTGACTTTATACTATACTTAATCTTTTTATAAACTCCCCCTTTTTTATGGACTCCTATTATAAACTTTAATTTTTTTTTACTTTTATAGTTATTTGAAGTTGTATCAGTAGCTCTCAGGATGTCTCGCTCCACTACGTCAAACCACGAGATAGTATTGTGATGTTCCAGATTTATCGTTATTACCCCTTCCCCCTCCTACCCGTCCTCTTCGAAATGTCCTCTCCTCTTTTCCCTCCCTTACGCCCCCTCACCTACCAGCCCCAGGCATGTTGGTTCTTGATAATTAATTATTAATGATTGTTAATTAATTATTGGCTAGGATTTGGGTGTTATTTATTAGGGGGATCATGCGGCCCTCCATGGCTCACGCTGGCCTAGTGTGTGAACCTTTTTCTCCCGTAGCAGTGTATCGATTGAGGGCCTTACTAGCTGGTACAAACCCTCCCCCCTCACTTCCCCCTAGGGTCCCTCTGGTGGCCATCCTTTCTCTTCTTCCCCCCACCACTGCCCCCAAAGTTCATAGACTCGGGAATATCGGGGGGAATACCCTAGTGCTAACGAGCCACCCCCCATCCCACCTGTGGAAGTCATAGGATGATGACGTGAACCTATTTTCGTGTTGTTGACTTAGCCGTTTCAGATTGTATCGAACGAGGAAGATAAATATCAAATTTAAACATCTGATTTCAACCGTAGACCATATTGTTAATAGCAGCGACCTCATTATAGACGCATGGTGCACGACCTTTGTTGAACGGTAAAACCACCAGTCTACCAGTTCTATAAACGATCTATACATGTACTAAAAAAAAGGTTATTCAGTACTCAAGCTCTTGCGCCCAATGAACACAGTCACGGAGAAAAGGTTCTGGATTCAACGCCGGCTGGCGGACACAGGATTCAAACCTATGATTCTTATTTATTATGAAAAAAAAACTTCCCTCCTAGATTGTTCCTGTTAATTAAAAATCAAACTTTCTATATATTGTCGCAAGTAAACTACGCTTAAATTATTTTATTTTAGATAAATAAATAAACTGCGTTATTGATAATGTAAAAGAATAACTTATAGCCATATAACAGTTCTCACAACTCAGTTGTAAGTGACCTAAAAAAATGAAATAGCTATTGCGCAGTAAGTGTTAGAATTTAAATTGTATCTATATCGACTATGAAACAGGTATTTAGCTTAACATTTCAGGCATTTATATTAGCTAACAAGATATACATCTTCACTCTTAATAGTTTAATAATAGTAAATAATAAACACATTTTTCTCATTTATAACTTTTCATACAACGTAGGAACTCTAACTATTAATTTCGTAAGAAAATATTTTTATAAATCACGACATTAATAAATATGTATCAAACAATAATTCAATAGATCTGAATAGTTGGGTGTGTGAGCAGGGGATATTCTCTCGTCAGAAAGTTAAATTAGAGATTGCCGCGCTATCTGTTACCTGAAAAAAAATTAACACGGGAGTTAGCACGCGTACGATGCAAGAGTGAAATAAGCGCCAATTTGGGCGAGAGTATTAGTTTCAAATTGTCTAGAATTTTTTTTAATAACGGTTGTTTCCCTAAGAAAAGGTATTTTTAAATAGTATATTGACTTATACCAGTTTTGTGGTGACAACTACAAATATGTTTTGACAAATGCTGTCCATTTTTATTATTTTAATTTAAACCAATATTATTTAAGCAAAGTATTGTTTTAGCCGCTACATGAACGTTATTGTTCAGCACACGAGTTATTTATCTGACCATAACATAATAACTGTCCAGATAGCAAGACATTCTCTTGTGACGAAATATTATATTGTGTTTACTGGAGGGAAGTATTAGAGAAGAGACTTATTTCAAATAATGGTTTAGGGTGAAATCATCTCACATGTATAATTTACTAGCAGGCTGATACATTCTCTGTACTGTATCAAACTATTCAAATTAAGCGGCTGCTAGAAGATTTATGGCGACTAACAGGACTTCTAAAATACCCGCTTGTCTATGGGAGAGGCGCGCGCTAACAGAACCTGTTTCTGGATGCTATCACCATCTTTTAGCAAAAACTTGAACTACGATCAACAGCTTACCACCGAGTTCTTGATTGACAATAGATTGGGACCTTTGGCAAATATAAAGTTTTACAAAAAGTTACAGACCATGGAATATTTACATATCCACACACACGTATACACAAACACCCTGTTCGTCGCCACCAAGGTAAATTATTCCATGAGCCGCTTATAACAGCAAAAAAAAAGTTTGATTTTACATTTAACTTTATGTTCTAAGCTATATTTTACCGATTATAAAACTTTTATAAAAAAAATTACAAGTAATAACAAATACAATTTTAAATATCATTTAATGCTCGTAAATAAATATGGTTGAAATGTTAAATAACATTTACACAAAACAAATTAAACTCTGAGCCCAAACTAGAGGAAATGTACCCACATTTTGCATGAAGGGAGAATGGAAAGTCTACTATAAAAACATCCCTGGATATTAATTAAAACCTATAATAGCCGTTTACAGCAAACACACACTCACAGAGCCTCCCTGCGTTCTACATGTCTAATATTTATCACCAAAAAAAGAAGTAGGGCTTAATAAATTAGATTTACTAAGGGAATGTATCTCAATTTTCCAGAGTTGGAATTGGAAAACGAGCTATGAACATTTACCCAAAAAATAACTTGACGAGGGATCAAACCCCGACCTTCCCGTAACTATTATCAAAACCTGTTTCTAAAATGGAAACTCAAACGTAATTACATAGTGAGCTGGTACACATAGTATTTATAGATCACACAAACTTGACATATTTTACAACTGCGTCTTACTACCCAATCGGATTATACGCTTAAATACTAATTACGCTATTGAGAAGTTTGAACCCGCATATGCGTAGATGGAGAGTGAAATACTACTTTCAGGCCTATGAAAGTACTCTCGCAATATACTAAAGTGAGGAGGGTTCAAATCCTTAACCACTGGATGCCACCAAGATGGTCAGTTGGTCTCTCAAGCACGTCACACGCACACACACCCGGTGTTCCACCAACCGTGAACAGAGCGCCGACCAGGCAAATCCATACCCGTCGACTGCTAGAAGCTTTATGAAGGATAACGGAACTTGCAAGTAGCTGCTATGGATTGCGGATGCGCAGATATGCATTGCACAAACTAGCTCATTACAGGCGTCAAACCCTTTGAGATGGCTATAAATAGAGCTCAAATCATCACAATCGGTCATTTCAATTTGTAATTAACAGCGATACTCATCAAGATGAGTTTTGACGCTCTTGAAAATTGGATGAATTCAGGTGTGTTTTAAATCGTTTTGTATATTTTAATAGTTACTATTTTTATTACATCTTGGTGTACACCGGTTTTCTCTTCTTCTTTGATAGTTGACGAGCTCCTGATGCTTGGCGAGCCGGCTCATTCTGTGGGTCCCAATAGCCTAGACTAGTTGCTGAACTTTACCGAAAACGGGATTTGCTTAGCGGATGACGATTGGTCTATGGATAATTGAGAGCCTACAATATATATTTTAGAGACTTGCAGGTGTTTTTTATTTCCCGTAAATGATAATTAAGATGTATTTATTTAATTTCAGGCTACTGGGATACATACGATCTGGATGAGGGTTTGCAGGGCAATTTAGCGGGCACAGCGACGCTTGTACCGTGGACTGCCTAGACGGAGGCAGTCCCAGCGCCAGATGCTCAACACAGCATCGTGGGCGTCCCCGACGACCTCGCACTATCCCGAGGCTTCCTCTTGATGGCGCCCCTCTCGCCTGCATCCTTATACGGCAGAGGTAATACGCCCCCCGCTGTTAGGAGTGATTTGGACGCAATCGACTGGCTGATATGTAAGTACCGTCTACAAGTAACCATACTATAGCCACTGGTTTGACAATAGCCTATATGTGTAGCTCTCTCTCTCTTTCGCTAACCACCGTTATGTCGTCAACTGCTCGCTCCGCGAAGATTGTCTTGTAAAACTTCTGTATAATCGTGTGCGGGTGCGCACGGTTTAGTGCAGAGAAAACTATATTGTTGCTTTAACCACTTATTAAATAATCCTAACTAATTTAGTGCCGCATCTTATTACCCGTGCGATTTATACGTTTAAAAACCCTACTGAGCCAGTGGGGAGGGGGGGGGGAGTCCCGGGTCCAAATCCATGGCATAAGCGAATATACTAAGGTAGACACTTATTAAATTCACGTTTACAATGTGCTCGAACAAATATGCAACCAATACCTGAGTTCATCTGTATAGTAAACTTTTGGTCCCTGGTTTATTTATCATTCAAAGAGAGAAAATTATAAGTGTCGTTTTAGACACTTATTAAATTCACGTTTACAATGTGCTCGATCAAATATGCAACCTACACCTTAGTGCATCTGTATAGTAAACTATGGGTACTGGGTTTATTTCCCATTCAAAGACAGACAATTATAATTGTCGTTTTAGACACTTATTAAATTCACGTTTACAATGTGCTCTATCAAATATTCAACCAACACTTTAGTGCGTCTGTATAGTAAACTATGGGTACTGGGTTTATTTCCCATTCAAAGACAGAATATTATAATTGTATTTTTAGACACTTATTAAATTCACGTTTACAATGTGCTCTATCAAATATTATATTTGCGCCAAGAGTAAACTTAATTCTGTCCACTTTCATTTATGAAGTGTTTGTGTGGCTGTGCTTGCTTGTTGAGCCAAAAGATAGCGCTGATAGAATGTTTTAAGTTTATAGATATTTCTTGCAGCTAGCCAAGAGTAATTATATTGTTGATTTAGCCGAACATTAAAGTGTGTGTGAGAGAGAGAGAGAGAGAGAAAGCCTATATGTATGCAGTGCCAAGGGACCCTGGTTCGAATCCAAACAGAGGGCTGAAAATGAGAGTTTATCCGCCCTGGACTAAATTATTTGTAGTTGTACTAGGGTGTATTTATTAGACATACTTTGCGAAAGGTCCCGGGATCGATTCCCTTCGTGGGTGAAAATGTATGCTTAACCTTCATAGTGTTAAATTAACTGCTATGGTAGCTGTCCTAGAGCTCAACTTCATATATTACACACACTTTGTGAATGTTGGTTTCAGCTAAAGCAATTATGTTTAGGGGAAAAAAATGTAACATATTATATTAATACTGAAAGTATTATACATTTTAAAGAGCGAAAAAAATTACTAACATGTTTGTAACAGTGCTTACATTGACATGTGTTATAGTTGAAATGGAGGCCGGATATGGCAGGACGACCCCCACAAAACCACCAACAGAGAATCCATCTCACTACACTGTAGGAGCACCACCACCGAGCCTAGGAGACAGTGCTCGAGCCCCGGCTGCGGTGAGAGATACGGGGATCGTGGTTGTCCCGTAAACTGTGGAGCCGGTGACAGCGGGACCGTCTTTTACCTCACAACCGGGAATTATTAGTCCGGTAAATCAGGTAGGAGGGGCCTTGTCAAATGGCGTGGCTCTTCGGATCCTCGAAGAGAGAATAAAACAATTGAGGCATTATTTTTATACTGGTAGAGAAATTACCGTACATCTTGGTGCTCCAGCAAGCGATCGTGACGAATTAAGCTGGCTTTAATAAATTACTAATTTGCTCAATCGGTTGCAGGACAATAGCGTGTTAGCGCCGATGACCACGTTGGCTTACTTTTGAATAGCATGGACTCTACGTTGAATCCTGTATACGTCTCTTTTATGGGGGCGGATTGGTTAGACGCCCAAGTCGTGATTGATAATGTTAGTCGCGTGTTGCAAAGTAATACTTTGTGTTTTATTACAGCACCACAGTACGTTAAACTCTGCCATTTTAAGGAGCCTCACGGGAGTGCAAGTTATTGTTATAAGCAATCCCCTGCTAGCAAATATAGTCGTAAAAACAGAGGGGTCATTACGATTCAAAATGGCGACACACTCTGCCTTGACCGTGGATTGGTTGTGGCCAAGGCTCTGTGTGACGTTAAAAGAAAACCAGGATACATGGAAGTGAACATTTTTAGACAAATCAAAATGGGTCGTCATATACAAAAAACTAAAAGCAGAGGAACTATGCCGTGATGCCCATGTGAATCTTTTGAAAGGTGGTGGAATAACTGAACTGAAACAATTTCAAACTTACCTCTCCGAATACAAAATCATGGTGTTCAGGGAACGTCGGGGGAGACATGTACTATATGAGGGGCCTATTCCTCCCGAACATTATTTTAGGGGATACCTTAATTTGTATTTTCACGATGACAAGCAATACCATTTTGATGTCATAGCATCCTTGACAGCCGCATTTAAGTGTGGGAACTTTTGCCGCGAATGCCGTCCTCCGTTCAACACAAATAACGTGCACAAATGTGAATCCGCTTGCAAAAAGTGCTACGCTAAAGCGGTTTGTAGAGGAGTTCAATCTGTGGTCTCTAAAGACTGCGGCAGTTGGTTCGCAAATCAGACATGCTTTGATAACCATAAATATCCAGGTTTTAGCAGAGGTAACAGGTCAGTCTCTGATGTCAAAAAGGTTTGCGAGGTATGCGGCCAAATTTCAGTTTGGAAAAATCAAATTATTCACATAGGTGTTATGAGACCTTTTGTAGAGTCCTTTATGTTATATAAAGCAGGCCCCATCAAAGCCGTCACTAGAAAAGAGTAGTTTCATGTTTGTATTCTATGACTTTGATTGCAGACAAGAAACGCTTCTTCAAGGTGTGGCCGGCACGTATTTGCACGAACCTAACCTATGTGTCGTGCAGACGTGTTGCAAGGCCTGCGTACATATAGATGCAAATGACCATCATTGCGCTGAATGTGGGGGCGATAGGACTCACATATTCAAGGGTGATACCACAATGGCCCAATTTTTTGGATTTATAGAACAAATTAAAGCTTCAAAATTTAAGGATATCATCCTCCTAGGCCATAATGCAAAATACTCTGATGTTAATTTTATTTTAAAATATATGATGGAGGTAAAAAAAATGGACTCTAAAACTTATAATTTACGGTGGAAAAATCATGTCCATGCGTTACGGCTCGCTCCAATTGATTGACTCGCTGAAATTTATCCCAATGTCGTTTTCCAAATTTCCCAAAACGTTCGGCTTGGACGAGTTTTTGCCAAGGGACATTTCCCCCATTTTTTCAATAAAAATTAATACGCGGGCTTTAGGGGTCCCATGCCGCCAAAGGAGGACTACGGCTTCGGCGAGATGTCAGTTGAGGGAAAGGAGCACTTTGATTAGTGGTATTACGCGTTGGTCAAAGAAAATTATGTCTTTGATTTTAAACGTGAGTTGGAGACATTGTTGCCAGATGATGACGTGACAGAAGATACTGAAGAGCAACAAAGGTTGAGGGAGAGAATGGAGAATGACGAGTATGTGAACGAGGAAGAGGTAGAACCTGTTAGTCGGGCAGAGGTGATCAGGAACATTGCTCTGATGGGTAAGAAAAAGGCGCCTGGACCAGACGGGATAAAGGTCGAGGTGCTGGAGAAGACAGCTGACCTTATTGCTCCTTTCCTTGCAGGGCTGTTAAACGAATGCCTCGCTCAAGGCAGAATCCCGAACATCTGGAAGCAGAGCGAGGTAATCGTGCTAAGCAAGGGGGAGGATAAAAACCCGCTTATTCCGAAGTCATACAGACCCATCTGCCTGTTGAACACAGCAGGGAAGTTGCAGGAGAAGATATTGTGTGAAAGATTACTGAGACACAGAACAGTCATGGGCATGCATCAGCAGCAGTATGGCTTTAGAAGAGGCAGGTCGACAGAGGACGCAATCTGTAGAGCAATGGAACTGATTGACTCGGCAAATGGTAAATACGTCGTAGGAATATTTGTGGACATCTCAGGCGCTTTTGACAACCTCTGGTGGCCGGCGATGTTTGATAGATTAAGAGAGATTCAGTGTCCGGGGCAGCTGTATAGGAGTCTTAAGGACTACTGTCGTAATAGATACTCCACCCTGAGATGTCCAGGAAATAAGGTTCAGAAGCTACTGACGAAGGGATGTCCCCAAGGATCGGTATGTGGCCCGATCTTTTGGGATGTCAGCCTGGAACCAGTATTGTACTTGTTGGAGGGGATGCCAGAGACGCATGGTGTGGTTGCCTTCGCAGACGACCTTCTAATAGTAATAGAAGGGTACTCGAGAAGGAACTTAGAGGGAAAAAGTAACCAGGTGCTTGGAGAACTTGACACCTGGTGTAAAAGTGTCAAGTTAAAAACGGCACCGGCGAAGACGACCTTCATGCTGTTCAAGGGTAGATTGGCTAGGGATCCGACCATAAAGTTAGGTACGAAATCTATAAGAAGAAGCCATACGGTCAGATACCTGGGAGTTACCCTAGATGAAAACAGGAACTTCAAAGCGCACATGGAGGAAGTGATGGGGAAAACTCTGTCGGTGATGAATAAAATCATAAGTATGGGACAGAGGCGATTTTATCTGCCTATGCGGATAATAAGGACGTACCATCAGATGATCCTTCTCTCTATTGTGAGCTATGGGGCGTGCATCTGGGCTCACAGACTAACCAATGTCCTTCCGGCTAAGGCGATTCAAGGTCTGCAGAGGAACATCTTGTTGAGGCTGACGGGAGCCTACCGGACTGTAGCAACGGATGCATTGAGTGTGGCCCTAGGTGTATGGCCGTTGGACCTCCTCATAAAGAAGAAAGCTGTGGCGTACTGGCTAAAAAAGAGTAACCTGGAGAAGGTGAGACTCCTCACCACACCCGATGTGACAACTTCTGGAGAGGCGGAAATAGCCCTGTTGGAGGAGTGGCAGAGACGCTGGGAGAGAAGTGAGACAGGTAGGAGGACTTATCAATTATTCCCAAATGTGGTTGAGAGACTAGAGAATAAGCACCTCCAGCCATCTCGAGGTCTTGTCCACTTCATCACGGGGAAGGGACCGTACCCGGCATCTCTAAGGAAGCTGGGATTAATAGAGTCGGGGAATTGCCAATGTGGTGAGGAGGGAACCCCTGAACATGTGGTGCTTGAGTGTGTCCTTACACTAGAAGCAAGGAGGAACTACCAGAGAGAGATCCAGGGAAGATTAGTAGGTGAAATACTGAGGGACCCAATCTATTGGAAATTCTTGGACCAGATTGCACTGGAAGCGTCAGATAGAGCAAAGACTGCTTACATAGACAGACTTAAAGAGGCACAGGGACGAATAAGATGGGACGTTGACACTGACAATGACGAAGAAGATGACAGCGACATGGAGGGCGAGACTGACGCGGACACTAGTGCGGTCTCAGCGGGGAGTGAGTAGGGAAAAAGGATTGTTAAAAGGGAATAAGCTGTAACAATCCTTGCCGGGGAAAAAAATGTGTATGTGCTGGGAGGAGCAAGCGCGAGCCCTGGGAATTGGATTCCAGTACGACTGAGTGTCTGAAGTAACACAGGGGATGCCCTTATGATCCAAAAGACAGTTTTCCAGTCGTATGAACAAAAAGTTAGTGGATTAATTATGAACTCTGAGGGGTTCCCTGCACCGTATGACCCACCACCTTGGAAACAAGAGAGGTGGATTTTGGTTGATGGGCCCTCAGAGTCAAGATGGAGAAAGGCGGCTGCCTTGCAGCCCTCTGATGCCATCGGGGTGATGGAGTTCCCCGGCAGAAATGGGAATAGAATAATTTAGTAAATTTAGTTTAGCTTAGTTAGTAATTAATATAGATAATTAGGGAAGGGGGAACTAGGTAGGGGGTAGATTAGGAAATTCAACTGCCAAGGGTGGAAGGAAGGGTGGAAACAGAAGTATGATGGCTAGAAAGTAGGCGGGGCTTCCAACTCTCAGGTGGTGAATATGGGGATGCCCACCTCTGATGCGCGCTTAGTGGACTTGGGAGTGAAATCCCGGGCATTGTGAAGGGCCCAGCGGGGGAGGGTACCGGGGGTGTAATATACCCGGGGTGTACCAAATTGAGCTAGGGGTAGTTGAATTTCATTTAAGTTAAGAGCCAAAATTTGTGTTGAAATTTAAAAAAAAGAAGAGTCATATTGAAATTGTGTAAATAAAGTGAAAGTTATGTGAAAAAACGGCCCGGATTTAAAGATTGTAAGATACCGGGCCAGCAAACACTAAATAAATATAAAAAAAAGTTGGAACTGTATTGTGTGAAAGATGTAGAGATCCTACGAAAGGCCTGCGCCTGAAGTTTAGAGAGATGCTCATGGAGAAAGCAAAGGTGGATCCGTTCAGAGAGGCGTGTACGATAGCTGGAGCGGCCATGTTAGTTTACCGCAAAAGTCATCTGAGGAGGATACTATCGGTATTATCCCTAACGGTGGCTATCGGTATGCAGACCAACAGCCGTACGTCGCTGTACAATGACTCTGCTTGGAGGCCCATCTACGCGGTGTCTCGATTCTTCATGCGGGTAACGGCCGTGAGAAATATGTGTTAGGGCGACGTGTAGACGGTGTTGTTAAAGCTGAAGATACCACCACCGTCTTTCAGTTCTGGGGATTTTATTGGCACAGGTGACCTTTCTGTTATTCTAATAGGACCACCTCTATCAAAAATAGACCCACGAGACCATGGAGACGCGTTATGGAGCGACCTTGGCTTGTTTGGAAAAGTTTAAGAATGCTGGCTACACGGTCGTAGAGATGTGGGAGTGTATGATTAATGCGATGAAACGCATAGACAAGGACTTGCAGCAATTTGTACTCCAACATGAGGTGTAAACAAAGGAGACTCTCAGTCCTAGGGATGCATTCTGTGGCGGGCGTACAAATTGTATCAAGCCCTTCCACGAAGCAGACCTTTCTTGTGGAGAGAATATCAAGTCCTTGGATGTGTGTTCATTTTATCCTTACGTTTGCAAGTACAAAAAATACATTGTCGGCCACCCCAAAATTCACTTGGAACCAAATTGTCCGTCTATAGATCAAGTAGAAGGCATAGCCAAAATTACAGTGACGCCTACGCGGGATTTATTCATGCCCGTATTGCCTAGACGGATGCACGACAAGCTAATGTTCATCTTGAAAAGGAAATGTGAGGAGGAGAAAAACCAAGGCGCGTGTCAGCACAACGACAATAAAGATCGCTGGTTGACAGGCGTCAGGGTGATTGTCGAGATCCGGAAAGCCGTTGAGAAAGGCTACACTATTGAAGCAGTACACGAAGTCTGGGAGTAAAATGTATCTGTTTACGACCGTCAGACACGTTCTGGTGGGTTTTTTCACGAGTGTACTGATACTTTTTTTCAAAATTAAACAAGAAGCCAGAGGATGGCCAGAGTGGTGTACCTCACAGGAGGAAATGTTAGCTTATATTCAAAATTATGAAGAAAGGGAAGGGGTAAAACTCGATTTCGGTTCTCTTGGTAGAAACCCTGGTCTCCGCACTCTGGCTAAACTCTTTTTAAATCTACTATAAGGAAATTTTGGGCAAATGCCCAATTTGCCACACGTAGTCGTTGTTAAGGACTATCAGTGAATCCACAAGTACCTAAGGGATCCGTATTCTACCGTGGACAGCGTCATTGGTGCTAATGATAAGGTTATGTTCCTCAATTACAAGGATGCGCGTGACGCGTTGTGCCCTAACCCTAACACGAGTGTGGTGGGGACATGCTACATGACTGCTATGGCTATGTTGCACTTATACAGCATCCTTGAACAATTGGGGGACCGCGTTTTGTATCATGATTCAGCTAGCGCTCTATTTACTGAAAGCACCGGTGATTGGAGTCCGCACTGGAGACTTTTTAGGTGACCTCACTGATGAACTTCAGGATTACGGTCCGGGAAGATACATTAGCGCCTTTGTATCTGGCGTTCCCAAGAATTAATAGTATCGAGTCTATGTTAGTGGTGATCCTGCCAAAACAAAAACGGTGTGCAAGGTTCGCGGGATAACCATAAACCATGGCATTTGGAACGATGTTAATTGTGACGTTTTGAAAGCGATGTTCACAGAACAGGCTGCGTAAATATACATACAGATATCACACAAAATTGTAAGAAAAGGTCTTGCGGCTGTATGTACCGTTTCGCAGACTAAAGTCTACCGGCCCGTGTACACCAAACGTCGGATAACCGATGATTTTAATACGTTACCGTTTGGGTATCAGAGTACTTGTAAACGCGCTCGCCACGAATAAAAGCTGTTCATTTAGACGGGCTGAATAATCAACTTTTTTTCTTTCAATCTAGACAGTTCCACTGACATACCATTTTTAAAAGATTTGAGATTTTTTCATATTTTTTTCTGCATGAAAACAAGCATATTTTTAAAAATGTATTTATGCACCCGGGTTACTTTTTATTTATTTTTATTTGCCAGTACAATCCTCCACCTAACTGATTTTTTTCTAGTCAATTAGTTGTTTGTATATATTTTAATTCTAGTCAATTATAATGAACAGTTTGTATATATATTTATTTCAAATATAGTAAAATACAATAAACTGCTTGTATATATATTTATTTTCTTTCTAGTCTAATATAATAAACTCTTTGTGTATATATATACATATATATTTATTTTCTTTTAAATTGATACCATTTCTATGTATATATCATATTTAGTACCGAGGCCACTATTCCCCCCTATGTATAAATATATATTGTAAATATTTCCAGAATAATTTTCAGCATTGTAAAAGCTGTTATGTTCATGTCAATAAAAAATATAAATTTTAAATATTCACAGTATACTTTTCACTGTGTGTATACTTTTTCACGATTTAAATTAATATTATAAAAACTGTTATGTTTGTGTTTTAACGTCTACACCCGCACCTCCCTCCTATCCTATAAATACAAGCTCATATAGCTTATAAGCTCAGTCTCATACATTATGGACAAGTTGAAACATCAATTTTTGGCCATCATATGCGGCCCTTCCTGCTGTGGAAAGTCACATTTTGTAGCAAATTTTATCCATCACTTGGACACAATGTGTGACGTTAAATTTGATAAAATTACATTGTATTATGCTTTATGGCAACCGGGATTCGAACAAGCTGGGGCAAGTCCCCGCGTCATATTCTGTAAGGGTTTGCCGGAAATGCATGACATCTGTAATGACTCTCCACAGCGTATTAACCTGGACGTCCTAATACGTGAATCAAACGAAGTGGTCGTCGATCTTTTCACCAAAGGAGGCCACCACCAAAATATTAGTGTCACGTACCTTACACAAATTATACTCCACCAGGACAAAGGCCTAAAGAGACATTTCCTTAAACGCACATTATATCGTGCTTTTTAAAAATCCCCGGGATAAAGCTCAGATTCAACACTTTGCACGGCAAATCTCTCCTGATAATCCCCGTGTTTTACAAGAGGCTTACATTGATGATACAAGTACTCCTCACTGCTATATATTGTTAGATTTCAAACAAGGTACCCCAGAATGGTTCAGATATAGAAAACACACAGATGTAGGTTGCTGCGTGTACCTACCACGCAAACGCTTTAAAAACACCGAGATTTGGGATTACAGATCATTTCATAACCATGAGTCGCAAAGTGCTGAAACAGGCCCCTCTGCTACGTGCGATGTATCGCATGAATCCACATCAAAGTGTCGCCTTGATGAAAACAGCCGACAAGAAACTGGTTGACTTTGTTTGCGAGTGTGCCTACAACACTTTAAAAGGGCGGGTTCCTTTGAAAAATGCGCAGAAGACAAAGTTACATGCTCACAAGCAGGTATTGCGCAAGCTGATCAAACGAGGAAAGTGCTGGAAGAAGAAGAGATGTTTACTCGTTCAGAAAGGAGGAGCGTTCTTGCCCCTACTTTTAGCCCTTTTAATCAGTGGGGTCCTCGGTTCCTTATTCAACAAATAAATAAGGAACACACGAAAAAGATGATATTGGTGTCCCCGGAAACATTACACCGTTACGAGCAACACTACCAACAAGTGGCAGCGGCAACAAATCTGGTGGTCTCCGAGTTGGACAAGGAAATGGAAAAAATCCTCGCTTCAAAACTTGACAAGTCTAAATGGACTTTATAACAACAAGTGCTACAGCGCTATCTGCACTTTAGTCAACACCCTCCGCCATCTGAAAATACCACCACAGCCACCACCACCCCTTAAGTGCCTGTACTTCCCATCCCAGTTGTACTTAATACTGTACCAGCACAGGCACCTAAAAAATCTGAACTTTTACTAAAACATATCATTTCCAGATGTGGTATCTCTTGGGACTCAAACAGAGAAGTGAGTATTCAAGATATGCCTATCCGTGGATCCAATATTGTGGATTTAGTCAACTATCTGGTTAGAGCAAGAAGACACAGTGAACCGTCGGAGGGCGAGAGTTTCTCACGGCTCTGCAAAAAATAAACGTTCCGAAAGAATTTATTGTAAATCTGAAACGTTTGGCGCCCATTAGAGATACGACGCCCGTACCACAACCACTTACACCGTCGCAACGCCCTAAGAAGAAGAAACTGAAGAGGGTGGACGAAAAAAGGTGGCTGCCGTTCAGAGATTAATGACCCAGTTAGCTGACATCTACTACGACCCTTCTCATTCTGTTGGGTTTGCAGGAGTGACGTCGCTTATAAAGGCGTCCAAGAAAAATCCCGAAAAAGTACAAGAATGGCTTCGTGCGCAGGACGCTTATACCCTACACAAACTGGTGATAAATATGTTTCCTCGGAACAAGTACGTGGTGTCAAACATTAACGATCTCTGGCTAGCCGTTCTCAACGATATGAGAAGTTTCAGAAAATACAACAACGGTGCAGTGTACTTGCTCACCGTCATCGACGTGCTTAGCAAGATGGCCCGGGACATTTTCAAGCAAAGTGGCCGTAAGCCTCTAAGTATACAGATGGACAAGGGGACAGAGTTCACGGCATGTCTAGTCCGGAAATTTCTCAAGCAAGAAGGTGTGCATTACTACACTACTCATAATCCGGATGTGAAAGCAAGCATCGTGGAACGAATAAATAGAACTCTGAAAGGACGCATGTAGCGCTACTTTACCAAAAATAACACTAGGTATTTGGACGTTCTCCAAGATCTAGTCGACGCTTACAACGGTGCAAAGCCTTCCAGTATAAATATGGTGCCCACTGACGTTCCAGAAACTAATGTGCTTCAATTCAAAGATAATCTGTACGGCAAAAGGCGTCCAAACTCGAAGCCTAAAATAAAAGTCGGTGACACGGTACGTATTAGCAAATCCAAAATGCTGTTTGAAAAGGGTTACGAAAGCAATTGGAGCGAAGAGATTTTCAAAGTCAGCAGTGTCGTGTTGCGACGACCTGTCATCTACAGTCTCGCCGATTTTGACGGCGATGAGGTGGAGGGGACGTTTTACGAACCTGAATTGCAACGCGTTCGTCTTCACGAAACTTTTAATTTAATAAAATACTACGTGTCAAGGGTAAATGCACCAGAAAGAATGTGTACGTGCAGTGGAAAGGTTACCCCTCCAAGTATAATTCGTGGATTCCTGCCAGTTACGTCAGCGCCCTACCATGTAGGACCAGTTTTACATAACTTTGCCGAGTGACAGCTCTACGGGATATTCCCCGAAAAATACCCTCACGAATTTCAACACGCAACTTCTTTACCGTCTTTCACTCGAGGGCAGGTGGGAAGTTGCTCTGGCTGAATTTCAATATCCGTGTACTTTCACCACCGTACCTGAGAGTCAAAATATTGTACGGTACAATTGGGTGGACGCTAATGGCGCGGAGAAAATATCCAAGGATCATATCCCTGCTGGAAACTACATCACTATCCATGAATTTATCAAAGCTCTAAACGAAGTAGAGGCTTTTAAAGGGGATTCCGAAGTTGTATTCAAGTACACAAGCCCTAACAAAAAAGTGGAAGTTATCTCTTCTTCACCAAAGATACAGCTGTTTACTCTATCAAGTCAGCTAACTCTACAGCTCGGTTTCGATCCTCAGACTAATCTGATCAAAGTACCAAAGTCACCGTATGCCACCAACATTCTACTAGGCTTGCCCTCGCAAATGTACATCTACACGCATATCATCGAGCCTCAGCCTGTGCCGAACTAATCAGGATTATCTCGCTCAAGGAATGGTTACGTAACCTCCTAAAGTAATATCTAATACGCATTAAACTTGGCTCCTTTTGGAGGCCCCATGTTCAAGCCCGATGATTATTTTCTTCCTTGATCTTCAACGGGCCTCAATTGATTTACTATCCTAAATTTCCTTTCCATGGAAGACTCGTAATATTCGTCCTTCTTATGTTTTCTGTCCCCTTTCTTTTTCGTAGCTGGTCGCACATGCGCGGTCTTCCTGAGGTGGCACTGGCTCAATTCTCCACCCCGCTTCTCCCCTCACCTTTTAGTCCCGGCCTGGCAGCGTTCCGATAGAGATCAAAATATAAAAGGAGTCACGATTCAACAATCAACACTGGAGGAAGGGACATCGTAGTTAGACTAAGTGCAGTACGGACTATCCATGTTTCGCTGAGTCCTCCTGCAGCGCGGCCGACAGTCGCTGCCCTAGTTGGACGGTATGGCGTCCAGTGGACGGGAACCTTGGGCCCACCTCAGCTAGCCCCCCGCCACAATTGGCTCGATTACTTACTATCTTCAACCGCTGATAAATAGCTAGTCTAAACAAATTTGATCTACAGAGGGTTCATAGCTGGTACACTACGACTCGTCTGTACCTGGTACCTGGCTGGTACCCTCAGTCTGGTCTACACCTGGTACATTGTTGGTACCCTCCGTCTGCTCCGTATCTAGTACCTCGCCGGTATACACCTACTAGTCTAATCCTGGTACTTGGCTGGTACCCTTGGTTTGGTCTACACCTGGTACATTGTTGGTACCCTCCATCTGCTCCATATCTAGCACCTCGCCGGTACACACATACTCGTCTACACCTGGTACCTGGCTGGTACCCTCGGTCTCGTATACACCTGGTACATTGTTGGTATATCGCGGGGACAGTTGGACTGCCCTCGTGTGAAGTGCGCTGGACTGGTAACTAGGAGGTTTCGCTGCTTTCAGAGCTTGCGACTGGGTATTGAGAGAGAGATAAGGTGTTTTTATTATGCGTGCTAGTCGAAGTTTTGTCACTAGCTAGGGTCCCTAGTGTTGTGCTCTTAGTCTTTTATTATATATGTTTGTGTTGGACATTTAAGTTATTAAAGCTCACTCTGAGCTAGTTGACAGTGTGATTATGGCATTGCCTATGTATTCTCTAAACTGTGGGCTGGCTCCTATTGCCTAGCAAGGTTCTTAGGATTATATGATTAGCTTACCCTCATAATCAGTGAGGCTTAAGTTTTATATATATATATATATATATATTGCTGGATTATTCTAACCTTCTTAAGGGTTACCAGTATAATTTGAGCGCATGTAATATTGTTCTTACTTATGTTTAGTTGTTAGTTAGCCATTAGCTCAGTTGGATGGTTGCCCAAGTTTATAGTTTCAACGCTAGTTGGCATTTATTAGAATTATTATTATAACGCTAAAGCGTTTGGGCAACTTAGGGTTTTGTCAAGTGGTTTATGTATGTGAACAGCTGCCTGCTATAATTTGGATTGCCTGATAATGATTAACGACCTAATTAGGTCTGCCGTCATTGCCGCTCGACCCACTTTACTGTTATTCTGGGGTCGCGTTATAGTCACTCATCTCGAGTGCGTCATGTTGGTGCTTGGCCGTTGTGGCTTGCGCAATTCTCTAATATTCATTCGCCTTAGATAAGATTCTAAACTACTTCTTCGTGGGCTTGAAAGTCTTGTTACTGTACACCCTTCTTAATTAAATTTTTATCTCATTGTTGAAGTTATTTAGCCACTTACAATGTACGGGCTCCCAATTGGGATGTTTAATTGATGTAATGCTGTATTGTGGATGGTTCCCTGGGGTAGAGGGTTAGGATGTTCACTAGGTACTCCAAACTCTCAAGAGGCCGAACAGGAGTGTTCTGAGTCATATTAAAGATATTTTGAGCGTAATAAGTATGTTGTCTGGCGATAAGGCCTCTGTAACGAGTTACAAGTTGATGTTATATCAAATAGGACAACACTCACCGCCAACCATGGTGAACACCAACACAAACACCAACACAAGTGCACGAGCTCTGACCTCCACTCTCCAACAGTCACAACTTACTGAGCGGAGCCTTCGACTGTCTGCTCGGGACTCGATCTGCAGCCGGCCGGAAACGATTGAGGTTCCACGCGGCCGGATAAAGTAATCACTTCAGCCGCTAGGACAATCTGTAATATTCTAGCTGCTTCCAGATGCATTCTTTGCTGTCATGTTTGTTCTATCGTCTTACCCCCTCCTTCCCTTGCCCCGCATCTCTGTGGATACAATAATGTATATATAGTAATCGCGATTTTGAATAGTCTCTTATTATACCACTTGGGTGACCTGGCGGTCTAGGGGTAAGGTGTCGAACTTCTATGCTGGCGGCCGGGGTTCAATCCTCGGTCCCGGCAAAGATTTATCTGATTACC
>CABFOW010008200.1:0-19207 GCA_902141385.1 Timema californicum | reverse complement strand
AACGACTTAAGGCCTTCTCTAATTTAGGTGTTGGGCGTAGCTAGGCAAACTATCCTACAGTTATGTGTGGAGAAATATCATACCTCGCGGGCTCAGTGAATTAGAAGTTGCTACAATTCAATCTCGACGGAGTGTACCTTCCTCAACATGTAGGCCTACATGTACATTTTCAATAATAGCTTGCATAGTTTTAGATTAAAAGAAGCTAGTGAATTTTTTCCTTTATTATCTTTGTTAGCCTATATTTGTACTACTAAAAAAATAGGAATGAATATCAACACTAAAGCTGCAAAATTAATTTGAATAAAAATTAATAATAATAATAAAACATTAAAACTTTTGAACGCCAAAACAACATTTCTATAAAACACCTCTATCCTTTATTATTAAAATTCCATCCCAATTTCATAGTAGTTTGGTCTAAGATGTCATTCAAGTCAGAAATTTGACTGCCAATAATGGAGATATTGGGGTTTTAATCCTGGTTGGGTGTACTCAAGGTGGTTTTTCCTAAATTTTTTCTCACTTTTCTTTGACGCAAATGCGGATATATTTCCTCTAAATTATGTTTTCTCAAGCTCACTACAATAGTGTAATTAGTTCATATGAGTATAGCTCAAACGGTTAGGTACTATGTAAGGCAAGGAAAATAATCAACTATAATTAGTCATTACTAACATGGCAAATGTTGTCTTAACTTTGCGATACCAATCTCTTGGTTTTGTATTTTTCTCGGCTCATTGTGGGGATGTTCATTACTCCCATCATTTCTTTAAATTGTGAGTAGCCTGTTCCCATTGAAACACTTCCCAAAACAATAGTCATTGAATTCATTTTGTGTGCGGGTTCTTTTGCGGTAATGCATTGTGTACCACCACAATTGTCACAAAAATAAACCAAAGTAAATTCAAGCACGTTTCTTATTTACTTTTCTAGTTTATAGTGACCTAACGTACACGATATAGTGTGTTCACCTAATTTAATGAGCTGTTTAGAAAATTGAATTACATCAATAATTCGGTGACCCGTAGTGGGAGAATCATGTGCTCTTTCAACTTTTTCTATGACAAGTGGTGATAAGGCATTGCCATTACGATATTCAGATTTAGAAAGAGTAATTTCACTAACGAGTGAAGGATGTTCCACATTTGGTAGTAAATCCTTCAATTCATCATCTTCATCAAAAATGTATGTGTCTGCCTGCATTTCTTTAGAGCTGGAGGTTCCTCCAGTTGGTGTAAAGTCTTCATATTCATTGGCGCAAGTCCTAAAAGCATTGAGTAATAGATATATGATATAGTTATTTATTTATTACAGAACGTCTTACCATCCATATAAGCTATTCTCAACTAGTTATTATTACAGGGTAAGAGTGAGTAAAGCAGACTAGAGAGGAAATGTACCGTGTTTGCGTGGAGGACGAGTGGGAAACTGTTACTAAAAGAAGCTTTAGTAGATTTCACCAAGTCGGAAATCAAATCTTGACCTCCCACCCACCGACATATGAGACAAACGTGTAATTTCCTTGGCATGCATATTGATTAGGATTTATAATAATTAAACCATAACTTATAAATTATATAATAATATAATCAACACTTAGATTTTGTGTATATTTAAGGGCTATTTTAAACTTTAGGTAGCCAACATAATCAATTACAAAAACTAGCAACCATTTACGTTTAGAACCAATTTAACGCAGCCACATTTCATAAATACACTTTCTTTTTTACAATTTATGTATCAACATAAATCTATTTGGGACATTTTCGGCAAATCTGCAGAATTTTTTTAGAAAATAAACAATAAAAATAAGCCTAAACATACAAACATAAAATACAAAAATTAGTTTGAGATTTTCAAATCACAGCTACCGTTTAAATGATTAAAATTTGTTTCCAGTGAAATATGCTTCATCTTTCAGGATTCTCCATTTCTTCTTTAAATCTCTGGATCTTTTGCTTCTTTTGCATATTTTACTTGGAAATGGACGAGGCCTAGGCATTTTGTACAGAGTAAAATTCACGTTAAAATTGATTAATATAATTATATTTATAACGGCTAAATTGTAGCCTACGCTCAAACTAAAAGATAAAGACTAAACAATTCCAAGGAATACTGGTAACAATAGACGGTTCAGCTTTCACACATTATATAGCTAACATCACACATGTAGCTAACATGCAAGCACATTCTAAGATATCATATTATTACTACTCGTATGTTTTTGTACCTCAATACTGTTCTCAGCTGATTTTTAAAAGTTTGCTAATGGTCTTCTTCCCCCTCATCAATCCTCGCGGTGACCTGGTGGTCTAGGGGTAAGGTGTCGAACTTCTGTGCTAGGGTCCGGGGTTCAATCCTTGATCCCGGCACAGATTTATATGATTACCAAACCCTTCCTTCACCTCTGACAAGACATCTTGTGAATGTGGGGAATGCCAGGCCTCCACCGTGGTTCGGATTCCACGTTAAACTGTAGGTCCTTCATTTCATCTCACAATCCCCCTACCATTACACCTTAGCGTAAGTGCGTATAACCCGAACCGGTAGTAAGACGCGGTGCTAATAATAATAATGATAATAATAATAAATCACTCATCGCCTTCCTGCTGCTGTCAATCAAAACACACTACCTATGTTTGGTTCTCAACGATGCGGCCCGGTTTAACTATATTTAAATTTGTGAAAATCACGTAGTTTCGGGCAATTTCCTCTGCAGTTTTGAAAATATGATAGTAACGATAGTATTAAAAACTCCAAATGAACCAGTATATGTTGATAAATAAGGAGAGTTAAGTTTAATTTCTAAACACAAAGTAGTTTTTTATTAGGAACTTTGTAAAAGTATGAGAAATTCTACCACAGATTCTATTTCATTACTTATAAATAAAATTTAATATTTTGGAAAATATGGTAAAAATCACGCTTAAAATACATTTAGCAATAATGCTATACTATCCATAAACTCATAAAAAAAATAGGGCTTTTACTTGTATAGCTTAATACTTGGAAAAGAACTAGCATTATTAGGTTAAATTAAAATAACTATTTAAGTTTAAAAAAATACATAGCAATTTTGCTCTATTACTACTTATTTAAATGGTTTTATTATATTAAAAAGGTTTACAACCATAAAAATAATAAAATAAAATATTATCTTTTTGCACAGCCTTAGGGTGCCATCCCTGAAATATAGTATATATATATAGTGACGGAGAAGCAAAAGTTCAGATATCTTTCAAAAGTAATTTTATCATATCCTCTTCTTGCTAATATGGATCCATTTCCTCTAATAAACCTTCCTACTCCTAGCTCATGAGTTAATTTGTTAAAAATCTCGAGTTTTAAAACGTTTCAACTAAAAATATATGGTACGGAACACCGCAAGGACTTTCTCGCTCTATTGTTAAAAAATGGAGATATTAACTCAAAATTGGTAATAAAATATGCGTTAACGAACCCGAGGAAAAACCAAACTATACATTTGTAAAACATTTTTTAACTAACGGTTTTCAATTTTATAATTTTATGTTTAAAGATTTAATGAATTCATTAATATATTTTGATCAATAAAAAATATCTATAATGCGTTCCCAAGGGTCAACACTACGTATTAAATTTTTTACTTACGGTCAAAATTTTAAACATTTTATTAGGGGATACACAATTCACATCTTATGGTTATTGCATATTTATTAAATTTCTCTTTTATAGATTTTGACCAATAAAATGGATAATTATTGACTATTTAGTCTAAAATGATAGAAAATCGTTATAACCAATTTTGAGAAAATTGATTTTTTCTCTTTTCATCCTTTAGTAAACGGTTATTAATTTTAGGTTTAGACAGTCACACAGGCAGGTGGTGTTGCAAAACCACTTTTAAGAATTTGGGGGGACGGCGATGGGGACGGAGGGTCCTGAAACGTCGATATCCATCAACATATCGATCTAGATATTTTTGACAGTCGTAATACTTTACCTCTAGTGTTGGAAAAGTGAATATATATATATATATATATATATATGTTTGCGTATAGTTTGAAAACTTTCAGTTTTCCAAAAATATATTTCAAGTAGAAAGATGTTTAATATAAATAGATCTTCATAGATGAAATGATAAGAAATTTTGTAGCTTTCTGAGGGACTTGTGGAGATAAAATTAAAAACTCGAATTTACGCATCAGACCGGAACGCTTAAAGTCATTTTCACGAAATATTGAGAGTTTATATTTGGTTTGTAATATCGATCAAAGCCTAGAAATGAAATTTAATCAAAATTGTTAAAGCCAATTTTTATAAAATCTATTTTTTCTGTTTCCGCCCTTAACTACTCTTAATTTTAGAGTTGGATAGCCAATTCCAAAAATTCCTTGGAGTAACCCTATGAAAACCCTAGATACCAAGCTTTAGCCCAATCGGTAAAATAGTTTAGGCCCTAGCCCAATGTACAAACAGACGGAATTACGAAAACCCCTTTTTCGGATTCGGAGGTTCATGAAACGTCGACATTTATCAAAATATGTGGTTAGATTCTTTTGACGATCACAATACTTGCTCTACCTGTATGGTAACGAAAAAGTAAAAATATTGATATTTAGTCCTGGCGGGTCAACACTTGGTGTTAAAATGTCTACTTCCAGTTAAAAAATTTCGACATATTATTAGGGGTTGCACAACTTATGGTTATTGCATTGCTATTAAATTTCTTATTTATAGCTTTTGAGCAATAAAATAGGTAAATATTGACTATTGAATTTCAAATGTTAGAGATGGATCATTGCTGTACAAACAAACATGCATTTCCACTAAGAGGTAAAGAGAACATAAACTTTTTGAGGGACTTGCTTATTTATTACTCTATGACATAAGATAATTATTATTGCGTTGAAACTTAAGAAGTATCTCTTTACAACCAAAGTTCACAAAATTGTATTAATATATTAGACAATATATCAGAAACTATTTGTTTTACAAAAATATTTTTCAAATAAAAGCTGTTTATTTGTAATAGTACTAAAATTATGAAACAGTAATTCATTTATTATCTCAAATAGCTGCAGAGATACGGAAATTACCACTTCTGTAAAGTACCCTAAATTTCATTTTAATTTGAAAATGAAAACAGTAATTTTGTTTAGATTCTTAATAAACGCTTAGATACGAATTTTAATCAAAATCTTAGTTGCCGATTTTGAGAAAATTGATTATTTTTCTTTTGCTTCTTATTAAACTACTATTAATCTTAGGGTTAAACAGACACACAGACAGGCGGCATTGCAAAACCACTGTTTATGGTTTGGGGGTGTCATGAGGCGTTGACATGCATCAACATATGGGTTTAGATTTTTTCCCAACGTTCGCAATTCCTTACCTTGAGTGTTCAAAAAGTATATATATTGCTTTCAAGCTTTACGCAAAAAAAAAAAAAAATTGCGTATAGCTTGAAAGCAATTGGTTTTATAAAAATATATTTCAAATAAAATATGTGTATTATAAATAGATCTTCATATTTGTAACCAAAATTATGTATTACTATTACTATCTGAATATATTGCTAATATAATATTTATTTACCAAACCAAATAACATATATTTCTATCAATTATCAACGTTTATAATGGTTTTAAAAATGTTTTATTAATAATATGTCTACTATTAAAAGCGAATCTGATTGAGAAATTTTTAACTTGGTAAAATATAAATTTGATGTGTCATAAGCCTCAAACTAAGTAGATAGAAGTATCAATTTGTCTATAACATAAATTTTACTAAAGTCAATGTAAATACTCTTTTAAACTATTCAAACAAGATTGGTTAAATTACATAAAAAATAATTGGTTCCTGAATCGAGCATTCCCCTATGGTATCGTTGAGCTACAGCACGTAGGCTAATTTTATTGGAATATATCTACCGTGACTTCAATCCAGTCCATTATTTGTGAACAAATTTCATTTGCTTCGAATAAGAGCGTTGAATTTATTTCGACTCCAATTTCAAATTATTTTTGAGTTAGTCTCCCTAGTCTACCAGTGGGCAAATTCATTCCAATTACTTGTTTATAATTATTTATCTCCTCATGCGTATATGGGTATTTTGATATCTATTATGTGACAAATTGGCCAATGGAGATGATCAAAGAAATGCGATTTCTATGTTTACTTGAAAAGGTGTTTAAATGCTATTTTACGTTTCAACAGTGAGAATGTTTTATTATAATTCTTATTGAAATGTAACCTACACCAGTTAATTAATTCATTTGTATATTATAATGCACAACAAGAGGATATTTACATAATTCATATATATATATATATATATATGAGAGAGAGAGATGGTTATAGTACTTTATATACGCATAGTAAGTTATCTTGATATATATATATATATATATGAGAGAGAGAGATGGTTATAGTACTTTATATACGCATAGTAAGTTATCTTGCTAAAATTTAAGATATTACTAGAAATTATATTAATTAATACCCAATTGCGATTGTAGCGTATAGATTTATATTGTTATCTAAACATGAGATATTGTATCTTATATATATATATATATATATATATATATGAGATGTTGTATCTTATATATATATATATATATACCAACATTTAATAAATTTGAATTCGTTAATATTTTATTATTTAAAAAGAATAATCTGGTTTAGTTATTTACATATAAAAATTTAACATAAACTTACAAAAACCCTCATTTAAATTTAGTATTATAATAAATAAAATTGATATTTAACTATATTGTTATTGAGTAAACTAAACATAGTAGTTTAAAAAGCGTAGGCCTATAACCCGAACTGGTAGTAAGACGTGGTACTAAATATTATTATTAGTCTTAAAACTTCGTAGTTGTAGTACACATACGCTCCATTAAAACTTGGATTAGTTCTAAAACTATATATTATCTTGACGAACAAATATGTTTATATGTTGACATAACTGGTAAGTAAATGGTTAATTCTGGATTATGAGTAGGTAAATTTACAAGAATGTGAAAATTTTGTTAATTTAGTGAAACTCAAAATACTAATATTAATATATATTTTACTTTTACAAATGTTTGTTGATGAATTAGCGGTTAAATATTTTGTGTTCAAATAATCAAAATAACGAAATGCTCACAACCTAAATATTTCAAACCCACTTAATGACAGTGATAAATAATGTGTGGTAAACAATTTCATATTTAAGTCAAGCAAGATTCAAACCTTTAATTCTACATCTTCAGAAATTAAGTCTAAGGTGAGCTTAAGGTCTAGGCTGAATGACTACTGTGTAGGAAAAAAAAATCACTATCAAGATCTTATCAAATCATTTTAAATTAGTTGAAAAATGACACATAAACTTGGAAAAAAATAGAACTTGGGACCCTGGTGTAATTTTTCAACTAATTTTAAATTAATTGGATTGTGGCTACTTTCATAAAGTAATTCTTATAATTACAGTGACTTATAATTTGTACGTTGATATTAATTACAATTTTAATGATATTTTCATAAAGGCATAAATATTTCCTATAAAATGGGCTAACCATTGATCCAAATGTTTTTTTAAAAACATTTTTCACAATTAAATACTTTAACCATTTTATCCTTCGAGCAAGTGAGGACCAGTCTTATAAACTTAATGAATTCATTTTCTGTCCCTTATTTAGTAATAAGTATAGCTCTGTAACTAAAAGAAAAATTATTTTTTGATTGTTTCTTTTAAGTACATCTTCATGAGTCGTTATTATGGCTATTACAAGTGGTGAATTTTAATTTTTAAACCCAATCTGGTAACTGGGAGTTTTCCACTCTATTCTCCCAACCACTCATTTAGCAATGAGTTTAATCAACGACCTTCCATATACATATTTGTGCAGTTTATTTAATTATTAGCTTTTAATTCTGTTTATATATAATAGATCATTTAAGACACTAACTAGCTACTAAATTAACACCAAAAGAACACAAGTATTTTATTATACTCTTATTTTGAAGATATACTTTAAAAACGTATGTTTAAAACATTATTTGAAACTCATATAGTTTGCTTCAGTGTGCCTTTGTGTGTCTGTGTTTGTTCATCGTGCCATTCCAACCATTAAGGTCATCTGAATTTTTAAATTAATAGGGAAAGATTATGAAAAAATAATTTCATAATTTATACCTTTGATTGCGTGAGAGTATAGTGGTTAACCATTCAGGTAAAATACAAAACGCGGTAAGTGTTGTTGAAATTTGAGCTCTGATCTATCCTTCACCGGTGAGACAGAGGAGACTGACGTATTGGTCCATGTGCCCACTTAGTTTGTAATTATTTTGATAATGATAAAATTAATGTTTAATCTATTCAATTAATTCTCTACCCTAAAATAAAGGATTAAATATTTAAAATGAAATGGCTTTGTGTATTTCAACCCAACAATTTTCTAAGTGGACATTTTTTGAGCAAAATAAAAGCTTACTGTGTTTAATAAACATGCAGTAAATAATTTTTCATTAATTTTGAAAAACAAAACAATTCTCTAGTATATTTATTAAAATTCTAATGATCAAAGGGGTTGATCTTATAGTTGTGACTTCTTGACTCTAGTTCTGAAGGTTGATTTTAGATTAGGTTCAAATCTTGTCTGTGTAAATAAGAGACTTTTTAAAATAAGATTTTCAAAGTTATTCTTGACCAAATACAAATTGTGATTATCTTTAAATAAATTCCCCCTTAGCCAAGATTCTCATCCCCATCCATTTAGTGGAATTTGATAATAGCCCATATGTTGAGCATGACAATAAACAGACAATTCCTTAAAGTGAGACTTATCCGCTTCTTTCCTTCACTCATCTTAGTGTAACTCCCCTCCCAAACACCTTCCCACTTTCGTTCCAAGTGCGACTTTTATTGAAGGGTCTTGGGGAAACTTATTGCTCCCGACTCAGTGGGTCTAATGTGAGACTTTAAATTGGATAAAAAATAAGCGAGGAAGAGCAACGGAGAACTGGCCTCACAATGAACAAAGAAGTAATACCTTTTTGTTATCTTCTTCCAGAGGTACGAGACACTTTTACTTTACATCCACTTTCTACCCTGTTATAATATACAATTTGCTAACCCTTGAGGTATAGAAAAAACTTTAAAAAAATTTATCGAATTCTTAAAAATAAAAACATTTCTGTAGTCAAAGGAGTCAACTTCGCAACAAACTGGACTGCTGATGAAGATGAAATCAAACATGGAGTCCCGATTGTGTGTATGATAATTACTCTAATGCAGTAAAGATGAGGAAAGAAGTATTTAAAAAATAATCAACTCACATTTGCTTTAAATGAGAATAAGAAATCAGTTAGGAAAAATTACCCTCAGTAGACCTGACCCGGATTCGAATACTGATCCCCACGTCATCAGCAGGCCAGTCTAACTCTAGAGTGATAATGCCTTAGACCATTCGACCATGAAGTGAGTCTGATTGGATTTACTAAAGGTGTTTTCTCCTAAACGTTTTTCCACTCCGTGTAAATTTTGGTAAGCTTCATTTAAATTCAACCCATTATCATTCCTATCATGTTAGCGTAATAAATTAATGTGTGTATAACCTGAATGGTAAGTGAGATGCGGGGACAAAAAATAAATCATAATTTTATTTGTTTTCCTTCTACGTATATCAATACCCATTCGATACATACGCATCTAATAAAATTAATGGAAAAAGGATATTGAAGGTATAATTTAAAGGTAATATACTCCCTTTTTTATTTAGACAGTGGTAAATCATTTTGAAAAAAAAACCACTTTTTTAATACTCAAGCTAGAATTGAAACCAGGCCGTCAATAGTAAAACCGATTAAATGAGTTTGATGTTTATTTAGCTTGCCATGCTATGCGGATTCTGGGTCTAATTATAATCATTTGTGTTAAAATCTGTGTTGATGCAAATTAAGATATTGTCTTCCGAAACACAAATACTAAATTACTAACTTAAGACGAATAAAGACTCTAAATTAGACAGCATGGTTGCGTAAGGGCAAGGAAGAAACTATTGACATATAATGGAGGATTACGTTATCAAACATTAAAATCCAAAACTGATTTAGCGTTAATAATAAATTTGGTGAACACTTATGGTCTTTACAACATAACCAGCCAACAGGTTATGAAACTTCTAAAGGGAAAAAGAGGTGGAAAGAAGTGCTAAAATCTCATTTTGAAAAAGTGTACAAAGTAGCCTACATTAGGTGTATGTTTCTCAAGAATGTGACATGCCTGAGTCCTTAGATCCTAGTACTTATTGATAACGGTGGATTTAAAAACTCTCGTGGCCATATTACGTTTCACGCGATGTAACGCTTCAACCTTGAAACTAACTTTGACAGAGGGAAAATATGAAAATTCAGGGGATTTGACGTAACAGGGAAAATTATGTGAAATAAGTAAATCCCAAATTACGGTAGTAATTATTGTAAGATATCTAATTCACACTATTTTTATAAAATTGATAGCATTTTTGTCTTTAATAATCTTGTCTGAAATATAAAATAAATAAAAGGCCGAGGTTTATGAAATGGATCTAGAAAACTTGAAATATTAAGTGAATCTCATAACCTGCAATGAGTGTTTACCATAGTGCCTTATGCTTTTGTAAGTTTAAACAAATAAAATTTTACTCTATGTTGGGTTGAATGTATGTATGAAGAAATGAAGGGGAATAAATTATCCATTAAATATACAACATAGTAGATTATAATAAGTATTATTGTTACTATAAATGATTTATTTGAGACATGGTTTGGAGAAAGACAAAGCAAACAAGCTTTAATTTCACTAAATATAGTATTATATGTTATAAAAAGAACTTCATGGTGAGAGTCTGCAAGTGATATATTCCGACCGAGCAACCGCCACCATTGGCGATGATAATTCCAACCTTTGTGGATAGATGGTGTCACATGGTCAGCCTACCAATCCTTCTGGCTGTTAGAATCAGTTTTATAATCCGGAGCTACTACGTCTTTATTCAAATAGCTCCTCATTTGTTCTCACGAGGCTGAGTTTGACCTCAATACAGACATACTGCTTCACAGATAAAATTTGGAAGCTCTGGGGATCGAGGCCGGAACCTCTGTAACTGTCGTCAGGAACTCTGACCACTCTAAGGACTCTAAGTACAGTATCATTAAAGATTTGTGGCCTCGGGCTCTATCCAAGCTAACTCTGAAAGGGTAGAATATACCCAGTCTTCACGTGGCTTGAAAACCAAATAAGGTGAGCGTAGGATGAAGTTTCTTATATTCGATCCCAAGTGCTAATCACCATTATATCATTAAGTGTATATTAAACCAAAAGTAAAGATTTAAGCTAGAGTAATATTCAGAAAGGAAGGACCTTTAAGATAACATTAAATATATATTTTTTTGCCAATTTTTACCAAAGTTTACTACATTATTAGTATTATTTTATGAGTATAAAAGTGACTTGTTTGGATCACATGACTTTTTGTATGAACATCTTAAAATTGTTTTAGTAATAATTATAATTGTTGAGAAAGTTCCTTCCCGTCTAAATCAGACTATGTTCAACTATAATAGCAATAAGTGAACGGATTTCAAGTAGCTGATCCTGCAATCACCTACGTAGAGAGGAGGGATGGAAAACTAATTTCTGTGATAAAAGCCTTCAGTGCTGACAGCTAGGATTGAACATATACTCCTTTTGAAAGCCACACAAACTATTCTCTCAACCATTTGAAGAATCTGTCAGAAATTTGAAACCGAGTTTCTTTTGGGTATCTTAAACGCCTTCTCGAGCCGGAATAAAAGCTCTAATTGATGAACAACATAAACAGTTTTCGTATCTTAAAGTTGGATAGAAATAAACTTAACAAGTTATTCAAGGAGTCTTTAGTTATCAGTTTTCTGTGTGTATGGTTAAGAGAAAACCATTCTAATTAAAGCTGATTTTAATCTTAGTAGGATCAAACAATTTCTGTCCCCTGTATTCTAATTAAAATGTGACATACTCATTTGTAGACGTTGATCACGTTTACCTCTCCCAAGACCTCTAGGAATCTTAAACGACCCTGGACGCATAAGTAGGAAGATAGAGAAAGGTAAGTGCAATTGTATGTGGAGGCCACCGGGAGAATGTACCCGACCCCATTAGGTAGATTTTTTTATACTAATGGAAGTGGAGGGTGAGTGGTGTGGTGGTGACCAATGAGGTTGTGAGGTGAATTAGATTTTTATTTTGCATCTTATTTCTAGGTTGTGGGAGAGTAGAGGTGAGCAGTGGGCATCAAGCAAGGCCATTGGAAAGAAGGACGCGTGTTAAGGAAAAATTTGCCTTCCAGCACACGCAACTGTTTCTACATTTAATATATTTATGCCCCCTTTTTTGCAATTTATAGATTAGTGCTTGGATAGGGGTATATACCGGTAGCTATCATTACTTAAGGGAACTGTTTAACAATTGTGATGGTTGTAATATGGGTTTAGAAAAAAAATCTTAAGACTGATGATCTTAAAATTAGCTATAAAAATTGTAATATTTTTACTTCTCGTAGAAATGAATGAAATCACCTACCATCACTACTTTAGTTGATTAACCTTCACAAACTATGTTTGTAAATAATCTTCGTATTTGCAATTGTAGATGAGTCTTATGCTTACCAGCAAACGAAGACTTGTTGATATAAATACCTGGTATTTAGATATAGTATAATAGTAAGATTATGAATATATTATTATTAGCACTGCGCCTTACTACCCGTTCGGGTTATACGCACTTACGCTAATATGTAATGGTAGGGTGATTGTGAGATTAAAAAGAGGACCTACAGTTTAACGTGGAATACGAACCACGGTGGAGACCTGGCATTCCCCACATTCACAAGATGTCTTGTCAGAGGTGAAGGAAGGGTTTGGTAATCAGATAAATTTGTGCCGGGACCGAGGATTGAACCCAGGCCGCCAACACAGAAGTCGGACACCTTACCCCTAGACCACCAGGTCACCCCATTTTGAATATAAATATCTGTTATATAAATAGAAAATAATAGTAAGATTATGACACAACAACCTTTCTCAGATGTCATGAACTCTTCTTGATACTGAATTGATGGATAATATCGAATACTTACACCTTTTACTTCACCGTATATTTAAACACGGTTCAGAGGTGTAGATTTAAAGAGTCCACGAAAATCCTTCTGATACTGTCTTCACTAAATGTTAGTCTAATCAGAACAAATTAAGTAATAGGTACTACTTAAACTAAAACAAAATTATTAATTATTATCTATAGATTCCGAAAGATTTCTTAAATGATATTAAAATGAAAAATACAATTTATCCATTCATTAAAAAGAGATATATCGTCGATATACAAAACTCAGTCAACAAAAGTGAGCTGAGACAATACTCATTACATTATCCAAGACACGATTCATAACTCACCACTCAATGGACACTCAATGGATTATATAGTAGAGAGAAAGACCATTCCGATCTAGTATGAAGTTTCCCGAACACACGGTCATACCAAATGATTGAATATTTAAGTTAATATTATAACCAAACAATAAATCACAAAAAATGTAAACGCCGAATCTTTATTATAATAAACACATAAGAAGAATCAAACAAACCCCTTCTAAAATATAATTTTAAAAAAATCCTAAATTCAGAAGAGTCTGTAAAAGCGATATCTGTAGTGCTTAGTGGGACTTCAGTATAATGACTGTCCAACAGTTGGATATCCAAAATTAAAGTAAGTAAGCATTTACCATTTTTTAGTATTGTTGGATTTTATGAAGGAGTAACCGTTAGCTACAACTATTGTAGGTGACAAATGATTGTAAATGGTATAATTTCTTTTAAAATGCAGTAAGAAATTCAATGTAGGTTCAAAATTTCATTGTTAATATAAATCTATCTTGTTTGAAGTATTAGTGGCATGTGGAGTCCAGGCAATCGGCAATATTTGTTACAACATTAATAAAATACTGATATCCATGCTTAGTACGATGATAAAATTTCAAGTTTCAAGTTTATTAACCAAAGCATTTCTATTAGTGCAAACACCAAAATGCGCTGATATTTAAATCTTATTTACACTAATGCAGAGTGCCTTCCAAAGAAACATGTTTGCTAGTTAACAGCATGGAAGATTCAAGGGGTACAATTTAAGTATAATAAAGGTTTCTATTTTGTATACAAAATAATTCAGACCTAAATATGTTACAATCATGATTTTCGATATATATTGTATTATGACGTTTAAAATGTCATTTCTCTGCATATAAAATTACGCCACTTATTGAGCTAATTTATATCCAGTACACCTTATACACCCTATCTCTTTAAGGTACTTTCTAAAGTTATCGTCCCATCTGCGTCTAGGTCTTCCCAATGGTCTCTTCCCATTGGTTTCGATAGTCAGTACCCTGAAAACGGTTCTAGATTATATCATTCGCTATGCATATAATACATTTCATACATTACTATATTATAACTAATTTTATCATAACTCTTGTGTTCCTAAATTATATATAAATGCTAATCCCAAACTATTAATTTTACTTTGGTATGTATTTTTTAATTAACTATTCTATTTTTGAAATTCCTCTTCTAATGGTTAGATTAAATGTATTTTTTAATAAGTACAATTCTATTACTATGGCCCTACCCCAAAAATTTTTGACTGGGAAATGTATTGATATTTTTATAATCATATTTTAATGATGTTTGTGGAATATGTTATATTCGGAACCAGCTGCTGCTGGAAAAAGTATATTTTTTTATTGGTCTTTCTCTTACATCTAAAGGATGGGTATGCATATTATTTTTAAAAAAATAGCTTGAAGAAAAATAATTAAGCCGGGATGCTATTTCTTTTATTGAATAACCCTCAATTTAAGGATATGACAAATTGAAGAGTCAACTAGAAAAATTTAAACTTTATATTTTCTATTCAATACATTTATTTTCAACATTCCATTAAATTACAAATATGTTAAATGTGTGTTTATTCGTAATTTAATTTTATTAAATCTAGGAATTTGCTTGGGTTTTCTTTCCTATGCACTTTGGAACTTTATCAAAACTTAAAAAATATCCCTTAAATTTGTGATTACTTCCATCCCATCTGTATTGATTTTTAAACAAAAATACACTCATATTGACGATACTATGTTGTTTGACAGTCCGTTCTGTTGCTGCCAAGTTTAGTACGGCTGGACTATGTGACATCGTGTATATAGTAGACAGGGCTCAGATTCTTATCTGGGATGTGGACCATCTATTGAAGCTAGGAATGGCTATTGTTGCAGTCACGGAACGAGAGAAAAGAAAAAAAAAAAGGAAAAAGAAAGAGATGAGGAGAACAGACTATAGGAAAAGATAGACGAAAGTAAATAGACTTGAGATATTTTTACCCTTCTATGTGACCCTCTTTCCTGATAAAGAGTAATAAAAAAAATAGGAAGAAGATGAGTATTCTGGCAGAATAAATCTGGTGTCTTTTGTTGTTCAAACCCACCCACAGTTTCGATCTAGATGACAGAAAACTTCAGTTTTAAAAAGGATGAAGACGGAAGTTTCCCTCTGGCTTCCTTTAGGAAAAAAAAACGTTTACTTTCTTTCCATTTATTGATTTGTTTTGTCAATAGTTACTATGCTGTTCGTTTTTAATTATGACGAACAATATTTGGATAGCTTCGGTACACAATAGCCCAAACCAACAATCTTCTTTCCCCTTAATTCTTTTGTGTGACGGTGTAGATGGATTACTTTCAGAAGAATGTATTTTAAAAAACGAGAAAACATCTGAGTATTCAAACATTTGTGTATTTTTATACCTTTCAGATTCTTAGCTATGTGTAAGAAATTAGTTTAAACGTAATCTAATTTATTTAAATAGAAGTAGCTTTTAACAAAAGATTTTTATTTTCATTTTCACTCAATACATTTCTTTCTAAAATAATTGGTAATGCTGGTAATTGAAAACAACTGCACTGATATTCATCTGAAGAAAGTACAAATTGACACTCTGATGTATAGAATAGCATTGTATTAGGTTGGATTTGAACCCAAGCATCCTAATTTAGAGTAAGAGATATGACGCATGAAAATAATCCTGACCACCAAAATTAATCTCTCTTCTAGAGAAACCTAACGATACATGTTGAATGTGATAATTTATGTGGACCGTTGAGGGTTCCTCGTGCTCTAAGGTGCTGTATCCACGTTTCACAAAGAAAACCTTGAAAGGAATGTCGGAGTTTGAATACCTTTTGAATGCAATGAGGGTTGTTTTCTACGTGTGATCAATATTATGTAGGTGCACACTTTTTAAATACATTATCTGTTAATATGGCAATGGCCTTGATGTTATGGAAAACTAGTGTTTGAATCGTAAGTGCATGTGAGTTTGTACATCCCTGTATTGTAGTATCATATCATTTAACAACAATAGCAGTCATTAAAATTAATAGCATTCACTTAACTGATACACTATTATAGAATAATAGTTTAATCTCAATTAAATTATTTAAATGTAATATATCTCCATAAATATATGGCAAATTTTATCATACTATTTTTCAAATATAATATTATTATGCAAAGTACTATATCCCACCTTCAATAAAATAAAAAAATAAAAATTAGTTATTTAAATGAACATGAATTGCATATACACACTTACCTGCACTCAAAGTCAAATCAAGTGGAGTTTTAAATATGATACATTAAACACATCAGAAAGAGAGAGGTTTTAGAATGTTTACAAGGACGGACACCTTACAAACACAATGTATACATGCGCACTCCATTGCTGCGGAAAGTGTGTGGGGGAGCGGGGGGGGCTGAGAGCTTACATAGGTATGAACGGTAGTCGGTTTTCATGTGAATTAACGTTATCCAAAACTCCTATCAATATGAACATATGAGTTTAAAAACAAGCAAATGGTACCGGTAAAGCGGAGATCAGTTTCGAAATCCTTATCAAATGCATCGTGAAACATTAAAGCAGTTTTAAGTTTAATTTTATCGATACATATAATAATTAAAGCTCATAGGCGTGTGCAGGAGGCATATATAACATTGTTTTAAACCCAACGGCCAATTAACGGTTGGAGACAGAGCTGAGTCAATCCTTCGGAACAAATGCGCCGTTACCGTTTTCAAGAGCACTAGAAGCGTATAGCTAGAACTGGTGGTAAGACACTGTGCTTAAAAACAAGCAGCAAACTGAAATAAAAGAAACTGAATTTTTCTTCTACAGAACGCTCACTATTTCAAACTTAATATTATATTTATTTTGCTGCTATAGTCCGAAATTACTTGTTTATATTATATTTTGAGGAAATTTTACAAAAATCCGCCTCCCCNAGCAGCAAACTGAAATAAAAGAAACTGAATTTTTCTTCTACAGAACGCTCACTATTTCAAACTTAATATTATATTTATTTTGCTGCTATAGTCCAAAATTACTTGTGTATATTATATTTTGAGGAAATTTTACAAAAATCTGCCTCCCCCCTCCCCCCCGAAACCCGCCTCTTCCCCATCCAACTGTGAGCACGTCCGTCTTGAAGAGTGATGGGAAAAATTTGCATAATCAATTTGCATTATGTATAGAACAGAATTGTTCACCATATTTATTTTAAGAAAAACTTCTAAACATATTTAAAAGAATATACCCATCATAATATTTATTTCTAGAGACAATTAGATATACATGGACTTATCTATGACAGAAATCATAAGTTTTAAGTCATTCGTACCGTTAATTATTTTAAACAACGTTAAAAACCCTATTTATAGATTGTTGTTCTACAGACTTAATTCCTACACAATCTTGAATGTTATCGAGACCAAATATGAAATATTTCTTACCACTGAAAAAAACAAACTATTTTGTTAACATTTTTGGTAATGACCTTTAAAAAAAAGTCCCTCAATAAAAAATAAATAATTATTTCAGACAGTGTATTTTGGGTTTTAAATGATTTTCTTAATATATTTCAATTGATACAAAAGAGTTAAATTTAATTTATTTCAAATTATAGATGATATTTAAATTATTTTAATATACTATTATATACCTAATGAGGACACCATTCAGTATAAATCTTCATTTGTAGTAATACGGTCTAACGCACTAATATTGCAATATTGACAGAGAGGGTGAGTTTAGAATATTGGCTGGATGTGCTAGGTTGGTTTTCAACATATGATCACGGTGGCTTCACCACAAACTCTTCATGCTCGTGAGTGTGTACTTCCTATAAGCTTCCTTCCTCACCTTCTACCACTTAAAATGAAGCCATTATTAACAATGATTATAAACGTGATAGAGATAGAAACTATTTTGTGTATGAAATAGTGAAGAAATATAATCATTTATTGAAAACAACTTTAAATCAAATGTAGCCGAGTACATCTACTCTAAACAAATGCTCTTTAAAATAAGGTAAAATGGTCTTAATAAGTTTCCTATATTTCCCTGGTATAATATCACTTGTACGTAGGTATTTGAATAAAGCTACGAACCTTTTGCCTTTAAGTTCATATTTACCTGGGTCTCTGAACCCTCGGCTGGCATTGTAGATGCTACCGTAATGGCTAGTTACCAAGTCCTGAAATTTATGGAAATCTTCAAGCTGTCCTTCTTTTGTCATTTTTGACTTACTTATATAATAATGTCCATGAGATATAATGTTAATTAAAGAAGGATCTTGGGGAACATATTTAGTAATATATGGTAGCACAATACGCATACACTGCTTATATTCATCAGCCACGAGATCTGAATTCAAAAGTTTCACAAACTGAGGCATCGGATCTGTCCCCCCGTCGAAATCAAAATCGTTCAGTACTAAATAACAAGTAAGATCTTTTTTGACGTTGAATAATTCTTCAAGTTTGTTTAACTGGTCCAGTTTTCCTTGTTCCTCCATTTTAAGGGTATCAAAAACCAGAGCAAGTTTTCCCCCAGCTGGGTAGTCATTCTCTAGCTGGTTCAGGACAGCCTCGGGGCCAATTTGTTCTATCCTTGGGAGTAAAGTCTGGATGCTTTTGTTGGCATGGTCAACGCCGTAAATAGCAAAGAAATGCAAGAGCTCCATTATGCCATCGACGGAAACGTTGTTTTTAAAGGAAAGCTCGTTCGTTAAATTAACTAGTATGGTTTTATTGATAAACTTGTGAG
>CABFOW010008199.1:0-19213 GCA_902141385.1 Timema californicum | reverse complement strand
CCGTGTACTTTGTACAAACAATTTATTGGTACCAAGTCATATGTATTTAAAAGCTCATGCAACGAGGATAAGGGTCTGTGAAAACAACCTGTAACTCGCATATCAAATCAGCCAAAGCTTCACCATCTTGTCAATGTAATTATTGGCAAGTGGGGTTGTGTCGGCAACAGGGGAAACCCGCCTGAAGTGGAGCATGAGAGCAAATTCCAACACATACCGACACAATTGGTCACACCGTGTGGTTCCAGAAACTGAAACAAATGGATTGTCACATTTCGTGAGGGTTTTGAAACAATAAAATTTTGTTTTGATATTAGTAGTGGAAAAAAGTATATTGGGAAACCAAATACGGGTTTTTGGCATTACGTGTGGATACACTACTCTATCAGGTGCTGGGTGAGAACCTCCCAAACCAATGTTTGACACTTATCGTTTATCCTAGCAGGACTTTGGCACGTTGGTGGCACCTTCCAGGGTCGATTATGTAATTCCCAAGCCCCTGGATAAGAGGATTGGTGGCACCAGGAAATATGCCATAGAAGGACTTCGCCAGCTTTCGGAACTGGTCCTTGATGGTAGGAATCTCCAGGTCACGATGCAGAGTCACATTCTAAACACACCAAAGCGCGTCCACAATGATCCTAAGACACCTTCTCTGGAATACCTGCATCCTCCTCATATACGTGCACACAAAGTGGCCCCAAGTGTAACATGCTTAGTCAAGGATCAGCCTGAGCGATAGCTTGTATAGTGTCAGACCGTTGCTTTTAGTTAGGGCCCTACGCCTGTTAAGTAGTGGGCCTACTTGTTAAGTCTCTCAGTGCAGAGTAGTTGCCAGGTCATTTTGGTGTCCAGAGTAAGTACCAGGTAGTTGGAGGGGCCCCACTGGCTTCACCCGGTTGGCTGTTTCTTGCACCAACCTCCCCCGTAACTTAGGAGTTCAGGCCAGCCCTGTTGGCTCTGGAAAGGGCCATTTTGTCACACGAAGTGCCAACAAGAATGATTCAACACATTGACCCAACTGGGTCCAAGAAAAAGGACAAACAACCAGGTTGTAGCCATAAAAGATTAAGCAACTGAACATGACGTCCACGGTGCCATGAGAAACAGACTAGACATAAGGACTAAAAAGGAAATACTGTACTTGTGGAGAAGAGCAACCTTTTAGACAAAGTCCTTACTACCCCTGGATCTCAAGGCTCCTATATTTAAGCTATGTTATATGGACATAGGGAAAAACTTAGTCATTTGGACTAGTATAAGAAGTCTGAAGGACTTGAGAAAATACTAAAGTTACTTTGAATACACCAACTAAGTCAGAAGAACACAAAACAAAAATCTAGTCACTTTGACTGAAATAAGAAATCTAGATAAGCTTTATAGTCGCCTCGACTATATAAACTAAGTCAAAAGGACATAATAAACATTATAGTCGCCTCGACTATGTACATTAAGTCAAAAGGACATGATAAACATTATAGTCGCCTTGGATATATAAACTAAGTCAGACAAACACGATATCAAGTTCTAGTCTTTTTGACTAGACCTATAAGTCTGATGGACTTATTAATAACGCCTTGATACTTAGCAGACGAAGAGGATTTCCCTCTACGAAGTGGTGAGATCCACGATCCAAACTTCATAACGAGCTGGTACTTCTTTAGGTAATAGAGCGGCGTTTCCTCCTTCGATGATACAATGTGGTGAAGTACAATAAGTGAATCTGAGCGGCACTCATTATATACGATTTCGCTGACCAAACAGGAATAAAAAGAATAAGGTGTAAAACACTGGCAATAGTAGAGATGGAAAAAAGGAAAGGAAATGAAAATAAAGAAAGAGGAGAACGAAAAGAGAGAATTATCCAGGAACGCCGCAAGAGCGGCAGTGCTCTAGGCTCATGACTTCGATCCCAAGCTGGTCCCGTCCATTTCAAATATTGGGTGATGCAGCGAGCGGACGTGTGTGAGATTTGACATGCTTGTGCCTCCACCATACTTGTCGTAATTTCCTTGAAAGCATGGTGATTGTATCAGAGCCCATCCTGTTGTGGTGAGTAAGTCTTGAAGGATATTATTACTAAATAAAACAGCTTTAATTATATGTTTTGGATTCAGCTATTGTATTTTTTATAAGGATTTGTCTCGTGAGTGTTATTTTACACACTTGTGGTATTTTCTTCTCGGAAGCATGGTGACTGTATCCGAGCCCATCCAGTCATGGAAAGTAGGTGATGAGCCATATTATTGCTAAATATGTAAATTTTAATTCTCTTCTTTGGATTCCGCTATAATAATTATCATAATTAATTTAGTATTGTTATTTAGGCTCGTGGTATAGATGTAAATTTTACATAATTGACATGCTACATAATGTAGAAAAAGAATATTATAATGCAGATAGTAAGAAAGTCTGGAAATGAATGTAGGGGCCTCGAGTAGAAAGAGGAGTGGCTATTAGAGTAAGGAATATATATATATGATTATAATTATAGTTGTGTAAGGATGAAGGAAGAGTGGACGGAATTGTCCCAATTAAAATATAGAGTCGAGCAGGAGAGTGCCCTCTCGCTTATACTATACTTATTGTAGATGGAAATGATCATGAATTGAATGGCAAAGAAACTTGCTGAGAAGAAAATGAAAGCAATTCTATTTGCAGATGACTTGATGGTATGGGGGAGTACAGAAACATCTGAAAGAATGGAATGAGGAAGTGAAAAAGTGTGGAACGAGGCATAGTATGTCAAAAAGTGAAGGGATTTTATTAATAAGGTAAATATGAAGGCTAAGATAGTTGATATAACTGAATGGACTGGATTTTAAAGAAGCAAAGAGCATAAAGTATATTTGTAGTGTGATTGAGGCAAGAGGGGGCAACAGAGAAGATAGAGTCAGACGAGGACAGCAGGAGGTTTTTTTATTCATGTGTGTAAGAGACCCACTATCGGAAACAGTGGCGTATCCTCTGTGTATGCTGCATACCCATTATGATATGGACTAGTTTTTTGTTTAATCCAATGCTATCTGTGTGAAATGTGTAAACACTAATGTTCAAATTGGTTATAAATATACATGCAATTAATTATTAATTTTAAAACTAATATTGGTTAATATTCCAAGAATACTGTGTTTTAAGTAATTCTTCTTCCAGATGGTTCTACTTAGCACAAAAGGTATCCCAGGACTTGCTACTTGAAAAACTCAAGGCAAGCTAGGGAGGCTTTAATGACCTTGCCCGATGTGTAGGGGGTTGCATCACATTCCTTTCTGCTTGCCCATTAGTAATTGGCCAATGAGCTCACTTTTTACACGCCAGGTCATGCTGTTCATGTTAAGCAAGCTAAGCATTGTGCCAACTATTTAAAAAAGATTCAAGATAACGATGTTTATTTATTAAGTTAATTTAGTGTGATTCAAGTAAAATTATATAATATATATAAAATTGATTGTAAAATAATAGTATATTTAACAAGCGATAAATTATACACTAATTAAATACATTGTTCTATGTTTAGGTATTCTGGTCACATGTATTATCATGTATTTGGCAAACACATTTAACCACTATTTCAAATCTAGGCATTTCAGCACTGAAAGAGAAGGGAAATGGGGAGGGGGAGGTGAATGATGAGGCTACTTTAACCGTTTTTGACGGTAATTCTTGTTTTTCTTTGGTAGAAAGGATCTTGGAGTTTTAAGTGTTCTTTAAGTTTTTGTTTTACATTAATGACTTATTAGTCAATGTGAATTTTTATAACTATACATCAAAGAATCCCAAAAGTCAGGAATGTGATTTCACAATTTCACGATGATTTAGAAGGAAAAGGTGTAATCAAATATATTTTCATATAATTTACCTAATCAGTAGCGCACTCAGCCATTTACTTTGGGGGGAGGCATTAAATCAAGGTTGTAGCAAGAGTGACATTTTAATGGAGAGAGCGGGTTTGGGGTTGCACAGCCTCCTAAACCCTTACTTAAGGTCGATAATATTTATAAATATTAAATGCTTTTATAGATCATTTGGAGTAGTTTTATAGTAACTAAGAGATTTAAATAATGGAAATGGTATCGAAGCTATTATTTATGTTTTTTTCAATTGTTAGTTTTGTGTGTAACGGTAAACCTTTTGAATATTAGGCTTAAGTCTGAAGCCTGGTCTTAAAATGTAGCATAAACATTGGGGTTGTAAAGTTTCCTAAGATAGCATACAGTTAAAGGGAAATATTAAATGTTTTAGAACCACTGTTCTATATGGACACATCCTCAAATATATCCCTAAAATAATCCCTTGACTTTCTTGGACAACAGTGGTTGAGGGTCCTCGGCCCCCAAATCTCCTTTACAACTTTTAGAGTACAGCATACCTGTTAATTTTTTCTCAGAATACACCACTGATGGAAAAGAAAATCACCCCTAAAGTGTAAGTGTTGTGTATATCATACTATGCATACCCATATTTACGTATTGCAGCGTAAGCTTGAGATTTGGATAAAAGTAAAACAGGCAACGTGAAGGCCATGGGAATGAAGTTTTTGACAAGAATGATAGCTATAACCAGGATACATATACTTAGGAATAAATGTGTACGGTCAAGAATTTGGGTACAGAGGATACATGTAATAGTTGATGTAACAAAGATGAGTTGGTAGGGATTAGGGACACATAAATTATTTAGCATACAAAAAAAATAATTTATTTTATGTTCATAATAGTGACAATACAAATATCCGTGATTTTAACATTTGTATTGTAGGTTTTTTTAAGAAAGAAAAACTTTTTATGTTCTTATAGAGAGATTATTGTACTGGTGAAAATATATATCTCGGTGTTATGATCAATCTTATTATTTTGTGTCCCCCTAAACAAAAAAACAAACAAACGGAATCTTACAATTTTGTCCATCTGTTTGTCTTTCTGTGCCAGAGGCTCCATATGAAACGGTTTGATGTATTTGGTTCAAACTTGATATTTAGATATGATATGGTATTACCTCAGCGTATTTTTGTTTGCTATTGATTCTACCCTACTTTTTAAAGGCACCTAATTTACTGTCTACTAATTTTTGAAAATTCAATTTTTTAAATTACACTAAGGATTTTATTTAATATGTATACAAACGGTGAGTATTTTACACAACAAACAGCGTGTATTATAACATTGTTCCTTACTGGATGTGATTGAAATTCAATTACAAGGAGTCTTATTTTAGTTTAAAAATATCCCTTATATGATTTGCGTGTATTATCACTTTGTTCCTTTCTGGAAATGATTTAATTTCAATTAACAAGAAGGCTTTTCTTAGTTTGAATATTTTCTTGGCAGGATTGGATTGTTTTGTAACTTTGTTCCTATCAAAATGTATTTGTAATTAACAAAGGGGTTGATCTCTGTTTCCAGATTTTGCTGGCGTGGTAGGCGTGCAAATCACCCATCTAAGGGTCCCACAAGCAGTACGGAACAACTCTTTCTTTCCAGCAGTCCTTGACTGCGACTATTCCTTGCGTCCAGGGGAGGAAGGTCTGGTGGTAAAGTGGTTCTTCAACAACGGGCCAGCTCCTGTATACCAGTGGATACCTGGTCAGAAACCTCAAGACTTAGGAATCCTCAAGGGTCGATTGAACGTCAGCTACGAGGCCTCAGATAACCATGCCACTAAGTATCGGGCGCTCTATATCGTCAACCCGACCACGGATCTCTCCGGGGAGTATAAGTGCTTCGTTTCGACTTTCAATGATGAAGACTTCATGATAAAGAAGATGGTCATTTTTGGTAAGTAGTGCCTTAGACGGGTTTTAATATTTACTCAAATACTCGTATTAATCATACAATCGATCAACGGGATTATAGATATTTTACCTAAGGTAAAATAGAATTTCTATCTCCACTGCATGTGCTTCGCATCTTATTTCCCATCCAGGCTATCCATACATTTAAACTACTTGGGTACGAGTGAGAAGGATAGAATTGGGGTATCGTGTTCGCCTGCATTTATGTTCAAATAAAGGGGAAAACCAAGAACGAAAGAACACCCTAGTAACCTGCTTATGATTTTAACCCTTAATTCTCCACACTGACAAATCAGACAAGATGATATTGGCGCATTTTTCAACGTGCAAAATTGAGTGGGATTAATTTTATTATTTTGGTGAAGTGCAATAATGGCCTTAAGATTCAAGCTATCAAACCTAAGACGAGGGAGCTATAGTAATGATACTTTTTTAGAAATTACACCAAGTTTGTCCATAATATAGGGTGAGAAACTTGTTTTTGGAAAAATATCCTCATTGAAGCCTTATAAAATCGATATCTGGAATCTCGGGCCATAGATAATTCATTTTACAACTTGAATCCGATATTTTACTAATAAAGGTAATCATTTATCTGGTAAAATTGTAAATACAAAACACCTAACTACTCAATTAAAACATATTACTTTAACATATACATGTATTGTCTAAAGGATATTTTAGAAAATGGTAAATCGCAGCAGTAGTAAACAAAATGGTAGTGTTGATTTTGAGCTTTAATTCACATTTTTCACATTTGTATGGAGCAAAATAGAAAACATATGGAATTTCATACTCCCCGATTAACAAGGTTTTGGTATCATTTCCATATTTATGAACTAATGTAATACTAATTTGACGTAACAATGAATATTTGAAGCAAAATTAAACAAACCATTTTGATTTTGATTTGAATATTAATATGCCGCTAATTTATACATTGCCACTTCTCATTTTAACGCACTTTCTCTGTAAATGGAAATCTCCCTTTACCCCTATAACTTATAATCTGGTCCACGGATCTTTGTTCTTCGCCTAAATTAAGAAAACATTTTGGAAGTATTTGGTGGAGCCGTATGGTTATGGGATACTCAGAAAAAGAGACATCACTTTGGTAGCGTCACGGTGATTGTCCCATCCTCTCTCTTGGATACTCTATCACTTTGATAGATCAGTGGCATAAGTAATTGCCTTGTGTAATGATTTAATGCACTGTATTTAATAAAGGTGGCAGTGACCCCTCCTTCTACTACCTTCTTTGTCAAGATGCCGGTCATGTATTGGGCCGGATAGAAATAAACAAAGTTGTATATGTATACTGACACGAACATGATATAGTCGTGATTTGATAAAATGATAGTTAATAGTTACCTACGATGTAGATGGACCTCTCACTCGATTCCCTAGAAGAGGCGATCTAGAGGAATTGGCCAAATTAGTACATATACACGTCTTGCAGAATCATGTATCCGTAGACAGGGTAGGTTTATGTCTATGAGCTCTCACATATTTTTAAGCCTTTCTTTCTTGAATAACCCATATTTAAAACCTTTTTGCATATTATACTGTAATATTTTAAATTTTTTGCATTATTTAATTAGGGGGTGAGTGGTTCAAGACTTGAAGGCTTTAAGAACTAGCGAAAAAATCAAAACACAAAGTAATTAATAAAGTTATCCAGTAGAATCATGATTTTATAGAAGGGTGACAATTTTTATAAAGGTTTTTTTAGATGTTTGTTATGGACTTTTTCCTGTGTACACGAGAAATGTTTATCTTTGTCGCGACAAGTTAAGATATCTTACATCCTCAGTATTCTAGACACTGATCGTTTAGAGAGTCCATCAGTCTGGATCGGTGATAATTTGATTCCTAGGAAACTGATGTATTGTCTTTCTTTTTTTGCTATAAAAATGGGATTTTTGGAGGGTGGTGAAGGACATCAAATTTAACTATTTCAGATTCAGATTCTTTTTATATATAAAGAAAGTGTTTGTTTAGTTTTGTAAACTGTGAAACTTATCAGTTCGACACTATGATGGATCTTAATTTTTTATGTGTTCTTGAACTCAAACCTGTTGGCCTTACATTCTGTATGTGTGTGATAATGCCTGTCTGTATCTGGTGCTTCAGTTAAATGTTTTGATGGATTCTATTCACGCTATATATTTAGATGTTGAATGGTCATATCTAGAGGTTAAAATTATGAGAATATTGAGTCTAGCTTCAAGCTTAGTAGTAGAATTGAGTATTAGACGGGCAGTTTTAAAAATTTGTTTTTATATATTATTCTAAGTTGCTCAAAATGTATATTCATAGATCTTTATGTGCTTATCATAACATATGTTGGATTTTATGATTAAATTTGATTTAAGGGTAATTTACTGACAGGCGATATTTAAAAAATATTTTAAATATAATAGATTAGAAGAGAATGTATTAACCAATGTGTGGCCTCAATTTTTAATTTAGTTTACAGGTATGAAAGACAAATTAGAGTTTAGTTAGTTGCTAAATGTTGTTCTCCTTATTTTTCAGAATACAATGTAAGGTATTAATCATCATGCTATATCATAATCCAGTGAATAACTTTCGGGAAAACCGGGTGTAGTCAGTAAACATTTGTCACAATTAGTATTGCGGGTACATAAGATGGCACGTGATTTGAGACGGTGTGTGCAGGGGAGGGGGATAGGGGGGAGTCCATGTGTTTTGGTGAGTCTTCGTATTGGGTTTGATCCCCGGGGCTTCCACATTTTATTAAAGCAGTTTGTCTGAAACGAGGTTAACTCAACCTTGCGAGTAAAATTGAGGAGCCACTTGAATAAAGAAGTAGCAGCTCCACTCAAGAAAACTTGGACTAACGTTTGATGAGCTCACAGAGCTGACCACATGATACCCTCAATTCACAACTTCTAGAACTGTCACCACTAACGTTGGCAGCCACTCGGTTGGTATATATCGATCACGTACTTAAGCCATATAGTTTTTATTAAGGTAATACTAAGAAAGGAAGCATTCATAGAAATCTTAGTCGTATTTGCATAAATAGATAATGGCTCACAATTGAGGAAAAAAAACACCCTGATTACACCCAAATGAGATTAAAATCTTCACCTCACCTTAACTATAAAACATTCTAGATTAGCTTGAAAATTAGTTAAAAACACACTGATCCTAGATTTGTTAAATATTATTATTTTGAAATGTATAGCTTTTTAAAATGAAAATTATTTGACTTCAGGCGCACCTCTTGTTTACTAAAATATATAAACACCAAATGAAAATTATAATGTAATGACATACACAAATAATATTATTGTCAACAATATAAATAGAAATGACACATTTTATACTACTTTTCTGTTTGTTCAACTACAGCTAACCCCAAGCTAGCCTACCGTTGTTGTTTGAACTACAAGCGTGATTGAAACAATTTTATATCCAATTGGTTTCAACATTTTAACGATCCCTTTGTTATAACTGTGACGCTCATGAAACATGTACGGGGAAATGTTCAGAACATATGCAAATGAGCTTTGAATAGTTTATTTTAAAAGTGATTTCATGGAAATGACCGTGCTTAGTATTTTGTTGGGTTTTTTTCGTAAATAGATGTCGAGTTTTATCTACAAATTGTTTGAAATTATGTTTTGGAAATTTCAAATAATCGGGTAAGGAATATTACTGTCACAAAACATGAAATAAATATCAAAATGCATTGTAAATAATGGCTTATATTTTATTATTGTTTAATAAATATATTACAAACCATCGTTATACACTATCTTTTTTTATTCCCGTTTATTATTGCTACCTCAAACATTACTTTCGGCGTTGTGACAAGATGCAACAAGTATATTGACTCAACTGCTCCAATTTATCAATAATATCCACATTAATATTTACATTTTCTGAAAAAGAAAACTTAGATACACACGTAGATATAATTTTAATTCAATTTAATGCAATTAAATCTAATCTTGGGTGAAAAAAAAGTAAAATAAGTCTGCGTTGTTTTTTGGTTCAAATGTATCTGAGTAAACCCTCCATGGGTCACAAATTTAATCAAATTTACCTCTATTCCTTTCCATTTTCTTAACCATTATTAAAATATAGCCATATTAACATTCAATTCAAAATTCAATGTTGGTGCGAATATCCAAGACATAATTTACACTTGCCCCCATGCCCTTTACCTTCCCACCCCATTTAATATCACGTGCCACTTTATGTACCCACAATACCAGCCGTGTAAAGGTTCACCGCTTACGTCTGGTTGTTTATACATTAATTACCTCACTGATGAGATAGCATGAATGTACACAGCTTACCAAGTTCTCTGAAAAATAAGGAGTACAACATAAGAAGTCTCGACCCAATAAGTTCTTTTTGAGTTTACTGGCAATCAACAAACAGAGAAACATACATTCAAAAAATGGATTATTTGGTATTCTGGTATTATTTGGTATTTGGTTTATACTAGCGAGAAAAGAGGATAGCTCCACAAAAATTTGAATGCTCGGACAAACCTTGTAGTTTTATTACATGTATAGATTTACTATCTAAGAAACAAAAATGAAGTAAATTGAAAGAAGCACTATATAGTAAGCGCCCTATCACACCAAATAAGAGTGTTTTTGTTTTCTTAGTTTTAAAAGACAAAACTAAATAAACCTTATTCCAATCCACAGCATGTAATTACTGAAAACATACCTAAATTTAAGATACAAATGTAAGAACGCCACCAGTGACTTTTTTCGACAATGCTTCGCTTGCTGATGAGATAGCATGATGGTATATATCCTATCCTTTATTATTAAGTATAAAGAGTACAACATTAAGTCATCTACCATTTCGATAAGTACTTTTGGATTTACTGGAAATAAAAAAAGAAGAAGATATAATCGAACGCACAGACAAATTTAGAGTTTTATTATATGTGTATATAGTGGATTTACACTCAAGGGAGGCTATTATCGACATTGCGGCCTAACCCCTCTACTAAGGAACCTGAGTGCTCTTTGAGTGAAAGTGTCATCTTAGTGTAATTTAGTCTACTCTCAATGCTGAAATTTATCTGCAAAAAGAAATGTGTTGTCATTTTACCAATAAATTACATCACAGGATGAGTGTAGTTTTAATGTGGGTTGAAGGAAAAAAGTATGTTTGTAGTTCTTATAACTAAAACTTTTTTTTGCCTATATGAAAACAAGATGGCTCCTGTAAATACTTTTAGGTTACATTTATAGACATAGTAATGTCGACAGTTATTTAACATCTATCATGAAAACATTGGAAATTTATAATCAACTTTTGAAATTTAAAGAAAAAATAATGTTCAAATTTTGCTATGGCCATGACAGATATTAGAGAATTGTTGATAATAGATTGTATGGAAAATTAAATTAATACTGGAGACTGTCTCTCAAGACTTTTTAGCTATAAAAACGGGAAAAATTCTGTCCATAGTTCAAGCTCCCGCGAATTAAGACTAGACTGTAAAACTATACTAAGATTACACGTCCACTCGAACAACGAACGGGTTCTTTCATATATTATTATTATTATTATTATTATTATTATTATTAATATTTTGTGTTCTATCTTACAACATGTTCATTCCTTTTGGAAGTGAACTTAGGCCGTCAATGCGTCTTGTCCTCAGCCTTTCCCTTGAGTCCCCAGAATTTTCTTCTTTCATTTAAGTAATCTAATATTTAAATCCTCATTCCAAATATCCCTTTTCTTTCAACCTTTCTTTCAATGACGTCCTGTAGCAGGGGCGGCTGGAGATAAATTTTGCACCAGGGCGGGATTGATTTAGCTCCCCCCTATAATAAGTTATGAGGTCTATGGATTATTCTCATATAAAAGTTGTTACGTTTGGAAATTATTTACCTATCACGCCCAGACTATGTTAGGTTGTTTGACGCCCCCTCTCGAGTTAAAGCCCCGGGAAGCCGCCCGGTTAGCCCTGTACCTAAGCCACCCTTATGGAGAAGACAGTTCCTCTTAAGTATACGTCCGATACAATTGGCATTTTACCAAAGTATCAAACTCAAAATGATGCTTTTCACCCAATCTTCTTAGGACTTCATCATCTGTAATCCTGTCCAACCACATGATTTTCTCAAGTCTTCTTTCATACCACTTAATAACTATTCATATTAAACTGTACAGACTTTCTTTCCTCGATAAATTCTAATGGTTGTGGTTGAGATGCCGAATAGGAATATACATCATACATTAAACAGAGAAACAAGAAATGAAGAAAGAGAGGAGAGCACATGCGGATGATTCGGAAGTCATGATGCATGGAGTAACAGGGAAGCGCGAAGTGTTCATACAACATTATTCAACTATCTATGCCCTACAGGAAAACAGTAAACTACACGAATGTGATCCAAACTCAATTATTGCTGACTGAACCTAACTGTATAGAAAACTAGTTCCAACTGATGATGTAACCCTTGCAACGTCTGTAAGCTAGCCATGCATTGGGCGGAGCTGTTTACCTGAGCCCTGAAACTTATAGTAGACATCATTTGATCCAGCTTTATTCCATAAGTGTTTTTGTTATTTTAAAAATACTACCTACAGCAAATAAGATGATAAAGTTAGACTATGCTATAATATAGTTAAAACACACACTTTTTAAATTTAATCACTTAAAATACATTATATTAAAGGACTTAGCTAGGCCATTTTTAACGATTATTCATGTAGAATGTCGTAGTTCTGAGACCCAAATAAATGAATAAAAAAATATACATTCTTCCTAAAACAAATTCATTATTAAACAGGGCCACGAAAGGAAACATCACTAAACCTTGGCAGCAATCGGCTAGGTGTGAACGTGACCTCTCTGCTAAGGATTCCGATACAGGTTAACTCAACGAACCTTGGAAACAGTTTACTAGAACTTCTCAACCACCCTCTCCCTCTCCACATACCCTATTTGTTCCCAGTTTAGACTGCGCTATCTCGACGCCATCATGTTCGGTTGAGGGAATGAAGGGGAGAGGAAGGATAGCACCCGTGCCAAAACCCGGAGGTTACAAGTCGCGTGGAGGGGTTGGTTAAGGTGGGGCTGGGGTAAAGGTAAGGTTTCTAGAAATGGGAAAGGGGGAGGGGGCGGGTTAGTGGGCACGTAATGGGTCCAGACCCCGTTCCCTCGTAAACTTCAACCTTGCAGTAGCTCGGGATGGTTCGAGGCCTCCGCTCCCCTCCTTTTCCCTTCTCACTAAACACCCCTTCTGACCCCCTCAAGGTCAGTCGCCAACCCTATTTCTCCTTATCTATCGGTTAACTCAACTTTGACCTCAGCAACAATTGTCTTGACTCAACTCAATTCTCTCCCCTCCTTCCTAGACCTTTAAGAGAGTTTCTTGGAAAATGCTTGGTAAAAGTATACACAAGCGTTTGTCTCTGGGACCTTTGACCATCTTTCTTTCATATTTGTTTACTTCCTAATTGTATTTGAGAATATAAAAGAGATATAAGTAATTTTTTTTAAATATTTAGTTATATCCTGGAATCATCCATAAACCCCAAAATCCTTTTTTTTTACCTTCCCTCCCCTCATGTAACACCAAGTAGACATTTAACCTGTCCTCAATGTAAATGCTTCTTTTTATCAGACATCCGGGTCATTTATAGAAAATATAACAAGGCAATTAAATACATATTCTGAAAACTGGAAAATGATACCTGGACACGGGAATCGAACCCGGGACCTTCGGCTTAGTACGCCAATGCTCTTACCACTGAGCTATCCAGGTGTCACTTTCAATTTTCAGAATATGATATCTAAGGGGTGCTATCCTCACTAAAATGCATAGATGATAGCTTCGGCTATTTGATTCATTAATTAAATACATCTCAAGCCTCCCATTCAATTACTTCGACCGATTATTTAGGTCAAAATTAATCAGGGTCAGGTCACATAAGAAAAAACTTCCAGAACCAGGGAGCTATTAAATCACACTAAAAATTTACCCGCATCATGTTGTGGGTTTTGATACTTCCGGATGGGCTTGGAGCGAGATCACCCTAAACTTTCATTGTGGTTCCACCCCTCTGATATTAAGCAGGTAGGGAGATCATTCAATCCGGGCATGTGTTATATTCCTCAAGAATATCTTCACATGTATGTTGATAGGTTGGAAAGGATGGTCATAAAAGCTGTTAAAAATACATTGCTGAGATATGTAAAATGTCAATAGTTCCGGCCTGTTATTCCTCTTTGGATGTTATCTCTACTATTTCCGGGTCTGGATCTTCTCAACACTTTGTCTAAAATATGTTTTCCTCCTAGTTTGGCGAAGAGTTGTAGGAGGGAGCAATCAAATATGTTCAAATTTCTCCTATCTGTTCTACTTAAAAAGTGAATGTACATTATATCTTTAGAAAATCCTTTGTGACACTAAAAGACAGACTCATATTTAATAATAACTCTGTATACATTTAAAAAAATTAAAATATAATATATATAATAATATAATATATTATTTTAATGAATGTTATAGTACTTTTTTTATTCATTAACTATAATAGTGTTATTCTCTCAACACTATAATTTAAATTTAAGAACTGTGTGACGTAGTCCTCTTTCCCTCCTTCTGAATAGAGTTAAGTGGTTTATAAATTACCCCATGGATGGGGTAACCTGTGCACTCAAGGCCACACGTGGCCTTTTAAGGTTTTCGATACGACCTTTTCGCATATTTTGTCAATGGTTTATCTCCATCGTTTTAAATGATATATTCACAAATGGCATGTGTTTTAATTAATTTAAATAAAAAACTATATTTTTAAGATTTATATAAAATAATTACTTTCTTGGTATAATCTCTCTATATATCTATAAATCACTCTATCAATCTATTTACTGTAGGTGCAGTATCGTATCTGGCCAAAATTTACTGTACATTAAGAGGGTGGCCTATTGAGGAATCATTGCGGCTCTCCAATGCCAAACAGTTCCCCACCTCTGGATTCCATTTATGATTCCACTCAACTGTGCAAAATAAAACAGAAAACTGAACAGAACATGTTCGTAAACATTTACAAAGAACGTGATTGTTTTGTTCGTTGTGGCCAGTGTGTCCAAGTTTTAACACAACATTTTTGCAACGTGTTCCCATAGCTTGTAGTTTCAAATTTTTTTCCATCAAGCTCAGTTGTACTATTATATAGATGATGCGATGAGTAAGTGAGTGAAAGTAGTAGCGGCTTCATTATATGTCTATATAGACCTAGCACCGCGTCTTATTACCCGCTATGCATTTCAGTGCTATTTGCGCTAATGAGTTAGGAATTGGTAAGGTTGAATATAGATGAAGTGAGCCCACATTGAATGGAAGGAGGGTAGAAAAACATTTAGGATAAACTACCCCAGTTCACCCTTTGCAGTCTGGCCCAGCATGAAATCAGCGCGTTAGCTAACTAAGTCACCGAAGCGGGTGTATATATATATATATATATAGTGTTTGCTATATATATGTAAATATAAACATATATATGTAAATATATACATATATATGTAAATATAAACATATATATGTAAATATATACATATATATGTAAATATTTACATATATATACATGTATATACATATGTATATATATGTATATATACATGTGTATATACATATGTATATATACATGTATATATATGTATATATATATATATATAGAGAGAGAGAGAGAGAGAGAGAAAGAGCAAACACTAGGTAATGCATTCATCAAACAATATATTTACTCTAAAAAAATAGGTGTGTGACACAGCCTTGGTCCCACACATGACTGGATGTTCGTGGAAAATCTTGCAGAGAAGTCCAAATTATTCCTGACCCTGATGTGATGGGCAAAAACCCTTCAGAATCGATACCGAACAGAACAATGAACAAATATTGATATAAAGAAATTATAGGAAATCCTCCGCACTGTTCACAACATGGCTTAAGGCGTCACTCTTGAAAAAAAATGGACTTCCTATGATGTATATATTGGAGTTCAAATCCCAGCCGGGTGTACTGAGAATAGATTTTCTGAACGATTTTCCATTCTCACTAAACGAAAATGAGGGTTCACCTTCTCAAATTCTCCCCTAGCAAGCTCATTATCATAAATATGCTCTTAAGGCAAACGAATAGTAGAAATAGTAGTAGACGTAGTGATAAAATAATACTTATCCTCGCCATCTCAATCCCTTCATCTTTCTCTTAACAACTTTCAACCCTTATATAGTTTTAATTTGCACCCCAAGTCTTACTACCCGTCCATAAGGTCCTCATATCTACACTAAAGCTGTATGAATAACATAATAAGAGATTAAGGGAAGTGGAAGTTTGGGATTTTCTTAAAATAAAAATTCCCACTTCATAGTTAGGGGAAGGTGGGCTAATTGCTCGTATTTAACTTTGATGTGTTGTATTTCTGCTAAAAAAAAGTTGTATGGCAATGGATTTTGCTTAAAACCTTGTTAAATAGAGTATATGTTATCAAATCACAGTAAATTGCCAACAGTTATTTTAACTTATTTTTCATTAGTTAGTTTAAACATGCAATGCGTACCGTTACCCTACCTTGGCGGATAATGGTAGGCATTGTATTTGTACTGTGTATCATAATTATAATAGTCCTCAGAGCAATATCATCAAAATAATTTCATTAATTCTGTCAAAAGAATATTAAAATACTTATTTCAATTTAAAAGTAATAATTAAATAATTATTCCTTTGTTTCAAAATAATCGCAAACGAAATTATGATGACTCTATGCGGCACTACAATCTGAATGCACCCACCCTGAACACATGCCACAACGGCACCAAAGTTATTTGTCTTTGCCTAACTCACTACAAAACAGATAAGTCTCGTTAGTGCCAATTTTATCTGTTAAACACGAACCCAGCATAGTCATATCTACGTCATCCATTTCATCATCTTGACAAATATCTTTTATGTTTACTTCCACTTCGCTCGATGAACTGCAGTAGAAAAGATTTTTCTCTGCCTCTTTTTTCTTCAAATATCTGGATTCCTCCTGCAATTTTTTTTTCTTTTTATTACCATGATCAATTTTCACCTCTAATTTTTTCACCCTTTTTTTATATCAATTCTTTTAGCGCTGTCTTTCTTGGAGTGGCTGTGTTAGAATTAATGAATGATGTTTTCTTCTCGACCTCTTTCTGGTCCCTTTAGTCCTCGATGTTGATGATTTTGGAATTGGGGAAATGTCTATGATGGAAACGTGAGACTCTTCACCTTCATCAATTGCACCTTCACCCGCGTCAGTAAGTGCATTTCCCTGGACAACTGCAGTTAAATAATTTTTTCCATTGGACTCTTGTTTCCTGGATTGTTGAATGTGCACCGAGCTGTGCTGGAAGGAAGTCTTATTCATCAAAAACCGCATCGTTAAACCTATACATACCAGGTTTTACAAAACCAGATACGGCTTTACTGATTTTTTCTACCTTTTCGTAGGCGACATTTATCACTCTAGGGACATCTTCCTTGTTGATTTTCTCCAACCCATAATTTCTAAATGTAATGCACATCCTCTATTATAGAGCGTGTTTAGGGGGCCCAAAAAATGTTAGGGCTGGTGACTGCATTCGATGACTAGTGTAAAATGGGAAGGAACCAGCTACAATGCCACTGTCCCTACAAGATGTATAGCATGAAATCGAGGTGTGGCTCAAGTGATTGTCCATTAGAACTAGTATGGGATGCGCTTTGGAAGAATGACTATTGGAAACTAAAAGTTTTAACCATTCTAAAATCAAGTATTCGTTCATCCATCCAGACGCTTTCAGCTGCCCCCCCCCCCTCCCCCCATGTTTCATACTAGTTGAAGCCTGTTTGCCTGGAAATATGAACATTGGTGACACAAAAGTCCCAGTAGCACTCATTGCACAACAAAGGTTTTCTATTATAATACAGCCAATAGCTTCTGTCAATTGTGCCTTCGTCCACGAAGCCTTTGCCGTAATTCTTTTCACTTTCCGTGGTATCTATAAAAAGTAAAAAATAAAATCTATTAGGAACTTAACAGAATATTAGGGAGAAAATGTTAATGGAGTATAGGGACTCAGCGGGTATTGGAATGGATCTCTGCGCATACGATTACTCCAAACAACGCCACAACAGTTTAATTGCTATCGCGTTTTAAATGATAACAAAAAATTAGAAATAACAAAGTTAAGTTACAGTAAAGGAGTACTAATTATTTCTATATCGCTTAAGCACCACAAAATTAAACTATTCTTTACCTACCTCAGATGGAATGAGCGGACGACTGCCTTTGATCATGAATGATCAAAACAAACAATGGACCTAAATCCTGCCAAACCTGAACCACACAGCGTCACAACTGAACAGGAACGAGCCTGCACTAGTTGGTGCTGGGTAGCACTGGCTCATTTCCCCACGCATGCGCTTCTTTAACCGAATATTGAGGTGCGTACCATTATCCGACCCTCCCCTATACATCCGACTGAAATTCAAGCACCAAACACTCTATTAAGTATATTGTAAAAGTAATGGCTTAGACCGTGTAACCACAGATGATGGTGTATTTTTGTTAAAACAATGTGAATTAATCCTTAACGTAAGAGTATGACTTGGATAGTCCTTTCACGTTAAAATGTAATTTTAAGTATTTTTTATAAGCGGAATGAATTAAAATTTAAGAAAATAGATAACTAGAATATTTGGGCACACACATAGGGTCTACTAACTTCTTTTGGAGATCAGAGTTCAACTCAAATCAGATAAGATTTAGATTAGATTAGATTTAGATTAATTTATTTTATTCCCGTAAGTCTACATATTGATACTTGAAGGTATGTGAACAATAATGTTCGTCTCCTCTCGTTCTCTGGTTACGACAATGTTTTTATGTTAACCTCAACTAGGCGTACTATGTACTGTAGAACCCTCCACTGACATCTATAAAACTGACAGGGGTATACAACAAAAGTGTGAGCGTATAATTCTAAAGGGTACTAAGACTTAGAGATAAAATAATAATAATAATATGTACAAGAATAAATATTTTTAACATGTAGGACGCAAGCTTACCATCAACTCTAGGACACAAGTATAACCACATTAGCTTCACTTGTATCAGGATTTTTAAGTGGATTATAGGACCCAAGAAACTGAAGTAGGAAGCTAGGATACCGGAATACACACTACATTCTGTTCTATCAAATCCTCCAGGTGTCTTATAAAGACTCTGGACACTTAACCATGACGCTAGGACATAGGAATACACACTACCGTCACTTCTACCAAAACCTTCAGGTGTCTTATAGGACTCTAGAGACTGAAGCTAGGACACAGGAATACACATTACTGTCACTTCTTTCAGGACCTCCAGGTGTCTTATAGGATTATAGACACTGAA
>CABFOW010008198.1:0-19215 GCA_902141385.1 Timema californicum | reverse complement strand
TGAGTTGAATAACAACAGAAACTACAATGTTATTTAAGAAGATGTTTTTTATTTAACTATTTGGTTCAAGCCGAAATAAAAGTTAAAGATATCAAACATGGTGACTATAATCTTAAAAACTATACATTTATATTTTTTTTAACTATTAAAAGGTGAATCATGCTTATTTTCAAAGTTGTCTCACACAAAAGTCACACTTCTCATATCAAGTAAATTATTAGAAATATATATCCAACCTCGATAAAATGAATAAAGTAATTTTTAAAAGTAAAAAAAAACTCTAATACAATGCTGACTGCTGTCGTTATTGCTGAAGTTTTAGAATTGCCATTATATTAGCACAATATGAGGCAAGCAGGTTGTGCCCTTCAGCTAGAAGACGATGGTATTTACTTCGTTATTCCCCTGTTGTCTGCAGATCGTTTCGCACGAATAATTCGCCGGGAGATGGTGTGTTTACCCATTTGCCTGCGCTTGAATTTCGACACTGACATGTTTTCGAGAATTCCGAATTTATAGACCACTTACTCCAAATGAAACGTAGCGAAATGCTTACATTAAGAAGACGACGTCACAAAAAAAAAGGATTTCATTCACAATAAATTAGGATCGCACTATGTTATAAACGTATGCAACAATTAGCATCTTTGGTATTTATCGACTTTTTATAAGAGAGTGGGTACCGTGAAAATATATCTTAGCTCCCAGTCTTCTTACCCATCAGAACTATACTAATTTGTTCACGGTAGTAGGGTAAGTGGTTGGAGGAACACTGAAATGAGTTTTGTAAAAAAAATCTTCGGTACAGCCTTCCGGGGTTTTAATCCTAGCTAACATCACCATCTCTCAAAAACCCAACTAGACGAGACTGATGCCTTTTTCTGTCTGACTACCGTTGGGGATTTAAAAATATAAATTTAAATTAAATCAAAGAAACGCATTATACTCCAGAAAATAAAAGCTCCTTTCAATAAATTAAACAAGACTGGTGCCAAGGAGGGCCGAGCTTTGAACTCATTCATTCACAATAAATTAGGATCGCACTATGTTATAAACGTATGCAGCAATTAGCATCTTTGGTATTTGTCGACTTTCTATAAAAGAGCTGTGGGTACCGTGCAAATATGTCTTAGCTCCCAGTCTTCTTACCCATCAGAACTATACTAATTTATTCACAGTAGTAGGGTAGGTGGTCCAAGGAATTTTGAAATGAGTTTTGGAAAAAATCTTTGGCACAATCTTCCGGAGTTTTAATCTTAGCTAACATCACCATCTCTCAAAAACCTAACTAGACGAGACTGATGCCTTTTTTTGTCTGACTACTGTTGGGGATTTAAAAACATAAATTTAAATTAAATCAAAGAAGCGCATTGTAGTCCATAAAATAAAAACTACTTTCAATAAATTAAACAAGACTGGTGCCAAGGAGGGCCGAGCTTTGGACTCAGTTGTCAGATGTGCAACTGAGTGAGCAGGAGTGTATGATGCTCAGTACAAATGTTGTCAGATGTGCAACTGAGCGAGCAGGAGTGTATGATGCTCAGTACAAATGTTGTCAGATGTGCAACTGAGTGAGCAGGAGTGTATGATTCTCAGTACAAATGTTGTCAGATGTGCAACTGAGTGAGTAGGAGTGTATGATTCTCAGTACAAATGTGTCAGTTCATATTAATATTTCTATTAAAAGCAAGTCTCGTGATCTCCATTTAGTAAATGCTAAGTGGATAATGCTAAGACTAATACCATAATCCTATCGGTACTATGATTCTAAAACTTATCTTGGTATTCAATGTTGAAATATCTCCAATTAATTCTTCTTGTATTTCAAGATAATATTTTTCCGGTGTGTTCAAATAGGACATAAATAAATGAATAATATATTCAATGGCATTATACATTTATAGAGAATAACCAGTATTCAAGTGGTTTAAGATATCAGTCTCGCGATATGTGTCTACATTTAAAAAAATACGCCCTAGTTATAGGATCTATTGATTAGAATGTTAAATTCAAACCACTCGAGATGAGCTATCAAATGAAACCTCTATAGCAGCCACAATATTGAAGCAGACTACCAGGTTGAAATACTAGTACCACACATACATATTTAGACCTAGTTTAAAAGAATCTACTTGACAAATTTCAATAAAAACAGTCCACACATTTGACAGGTATCACGTCGAAAGAGTCAAAACAGGATGATGAAGAGCCCATTGCTCAAATTCAAACAGAACCTTACTTTGCTCGTTTCACTACTTTACTAATATAATTATGTTTCTTCTTCGTCATGGATAATAATAATATTTAGCACCGCGTCTTACTACCCGTTCGGGTTCTACGCTTTTAAGTACTAATTACTCTAATGGATTAGGAATTGGGAAGGTTGTATTAGAGTAAGTGAACCCGCATTTGCGTGGAGGGAGAGTGGAAAACCTTCTTCGTAGAAATTTATACAAATATAAGGGGTACTATTACTTGAAGATAGGATCAGATTACGCTTTGGAATATAATTTGTAGCAGTTACTTGATAATAGGATTTTGAAAATTAATTTCTAATCAAACTAAACCCTATCTTTAAATGCTTAGTTATTTTAAGAAAAACGATCGAATTGAATTAGTTATCACCAAATCATGTGTGCCATTTTTAAAAGATTGCTGTGCTATTTGTCGTTTCAAACAATTTCTATATTCTCTTTTTAAATACAATCGTTGGATCCTATTTTCGAAATGTTTCAAGTTTTTTAAACTATTAATCTGTACACCATCCTTAATTTGGGGGCTAAGGAAAACATTGAGTAAAATACATCAAACCATTTCAGCTCTCTCCTTTAGGGTAGACAAACAGACATACTTATAAAATCCACTTTTTTGGGTGTGGAATCACATAAAACATAGATTCATTCATAATCTCCAGGCCGAGAATATATTCATAATAATTTGATCACAATACTGTTTTTATTTATAATAAAGTCAAAAGTCACTGCGTTTTACTACAGTTTAGGATTAGGGAAGAGTAAGGTATAAATCTTTTCAAAAGTTTCCAGCATTTGTGTGGAAGAAGAGTGGGATGCCATTTATAAAAAACACTCCCATATACCCAACCGATATTAGAACCCCAACCTCCCCAGCACCAGAAAACCAGACTTAATGATCTTGACACGTGTTCACAAACGCTTGTTTACGTGAATGGGGTCACGAAAGTAATTTTGGTCACTCAAATAGGACTATAACTTGGATGAGCATTGAGGGGAAAAATCGATATCCCTATTAATAAAGTAACATAGATGAAAATATCGATGTTATAAAACCAAAATACCAATTGAAACTGTAACTGAAGTGTATTTGTAATAAATGAATATGAAATTCAAGTATCAATTCAAAATAAATGGTATGGAAGTTCACACGGACTTTCTCGATCTATTGTTTAAAAATGGAAATATTTATTCAAAACTCGTAATATATGTGAAACGAAATAATAAACATTAGTAAACCAAAACATAAATTGCAATATACTTATGTAAAAAAATATTTTTAGTCCCGGTTTTAAATTTTATAATTTTGTTTTTAAAGAATTAATGTCCTCATTTGTATGTTTGGAGCGATAATAAAAAGATTAAAATTGGGTCCACAAGGGTCAACACTTCGTATTAAAATTTCAACTTCCGGTTAAAATTTTCTACATTTAATCAGGTGTTGCAAATCTTCATACCATCGCATTGCTATTAAATTCCTCATTTATAAATTTTGAACAAACAAAAATGTAAATATTGATTATTGAGTTTAAAATAGAGATAGATCATTTTTGTGAAAACATTTCTCCTAAGAGGTTTAAGGGAAGGTCAACATAATCTTTTAGATACTTAATTATATTTAATTACTCTATGGCATTGGAGAATTATTGAGTTAAAACTTAAGTAGTATATGTTTACAACTAAAGCTCACAAAATTGTATTAATATATTTGCAAATATCTCAGGAACTGTTGGATTTATAAAAATATATTTCATATACAAGCTTTTAGTTTTTTAATAGTACAACAATTTTGCGATGAAAAGTTATTTAGTATCTCAAATAGTTACGTAGATACGGAAGTTTCTGCTTCTGTAAAATACCCTACAAGTCATTTTCATGGTAAAATGAAAATAGCCATAACAATTCACAAATAAGTGTCCCCCGCACAACCAATTCTTTAGTTGCCGCCATTTTGAATTGTCTACTTGCATTAGTAAAGTTGGAAGGTGACCAACTTTTTCACTTGCAAGTAGACTTGCTTGTCTGTTTACACGTTGAACGCTGTGCGCGCGCAGCCAAATTAATGTACTTTCATTAGTCAACTAATACCGTGTCAACGGGCCTTACCTGTCTGGCTACCTTCCTCACCTCACTTGTACAAACCGGGAGATTTAGGGAATGATCGACACTCAAGGACCCCCATCTAAACAGCTTTTACTCCAGAATTTAGGCTCCAACCCCCCCAAATGATATTTTTCTCTTCATATCCTTCAACTTTGAGCTCATCGTGTCGTGAAATGGAGTCTTAAACAACAAGTATAATTTACAACTAACTAAATGAATATTTTATAATTGTATATTTGAAGGGTTTCATAAAGAAAATAGTTTGACTTGTAGATGTTAGCACACTCATAGAAAATATTTACAAGTAGAATATATTATAGTCCCAATTATCCAACCTTTGACAATCCGACATTGGGTTTCAGGCAACATATCAATATAATGTGCTATTGATGTCGTGTTATTAACACGCTGTCGCGACCTCGCCGCAAAGAGAAGCAAAGCTGGAAAACAAACTTAAATCACTAATACTAATAACAATCATAGAAATAATAATAATAATACATAGCACCGCGTCTTACTAACCGTTAGGGTTATACGCTTTAGTACTAATTACGGGTGACCTGCTGGTCTAGGAGTAAGGTGTCGGACTTATGTGCTGGTGGCCGGGGTTCAATCCTCGGTCCCGGCAAAGATTTATCTGATTACCAAACCCTTCCTTCGCCTCTGACAAGACATCTTGTGAATGTGGGGAATGCCAGGCTCCACCGTGGTTCGGATTCCACGTTAAACTGTAGGTCCTCCATCTCATCTCACAATCACCCTACCATTACACATTAGCATAAGTGCGTATAACACGAACGGGTAGTAAGACGCGGTGCTAATAATAATAATAATAATTACGCTAATATGCTAGGAATTGTTAAGGTTGAATATAGAGGAAGTGAACCAGCATTTGCGTGGAGAGATAGGGAGAACATGTTTAGAGAAAACCTTCCCCAGTTCACCCGGGCAAGCTTCGAATCTCGATCTTCCCTTCCTTGGCAGTCTAGCTCAACATGAAATTAGCACGTTAACTAACTATGCTACCTAGGCGAATCTTAAATCATTAAAATTTAAACAATGACTTTTACATTTTGCATATTATATGAAAAAATTGCAGTTAATTGATTTGAAATACAATGTTTTGTTTACATTAATACAATAATAGTTTAGTAGCTTATTGCATAATTTATATTATAGAGTATTTACTAATAAATCTTACTTCATACCTAGTCCACACTTCCGTTTTGTTATCATCTCATCTTCAGGTTCTCATCTCATCTTCACCTTTTCAGGTTGTATTCATATATAATAATTACTCTAATGGGGTAAGAATGAGGAAAGAAGGCATTTTAGAGGAAACATACCAACATTTGCGTGGAAGGAGAATTATAAACCATTTTGGAAAAACCAACCTCAGAAGACCCGACCAATATCCAAACCCCAATCTTCCCGTCATCATCAGGCCAGTCTAGCATGAGAGTCACGCCCAATACCATTTGGCCACTGGAGTTGGTCACTTTCTTTTAACTTTGATTTATTTTGTTTCAGCCCTTCCATTGTTTCTGTATTACCCGTCATTGTCGGTTTTGTTTAGGTCAGATAGTCGATAATCTACTGGATTCATACATCCAACATAGTATTCACTGTTACAGCAACAAAAAGTATACAAAACATTTTAAAATTATTTTGTTACAGTTGAAGTTAGATATTAAAATGTAATTTATTAAAAGAATAATGAGAAGAAATAAGAAAAAAAAACTTATATATATTCGTTATTTATTTTCCTAATAATTTTACAGAACACGTCAAGTGCGATTACTATTAATCTTTATTCATACATGAATACTTTAACTTAATAACCTAGTTACACCACATTAGCAACAAACAAAACTTTATATACATAGTGAGGATGATGATGCATTATTAAACACAGTGCCGGAAACATGGTTATTTAATAAATTAACTTTATCGTGGTTTAAAGGGTATTTAACACCTGTGCTAAAAAAAAGGATATATAGTTCCATATTTGGGTTCAATTTATGTAAATGTAACATATATTCTATATAAATAAACTTGAGCAGAGCTTAATGAAGAACTTTGGATAGTTTTAAAATCAATTAGAGAAAATGATACTTGAGCAGATAAGATTTATTAGACTTGAATTACTTGCAATTTAATCATATTGGAGCTAAATAAAATAAAATGTAGAAATAAACCTTTACAAATTGGTGCTCGAAAACTATCCTATATACAAACCTTTGAGGTATTAAGTAACTATGTGACGTTGCTCGAAAATTATTTGCTGGGAGGAACACGTGGTACACTAATATTAACATTTGAAAGCTCTTCACTTGATAATTTCTGCGATATTCTAGTTAACCACAGATGTCGTTAATAGGGGTGAAAGCCCTACCACTTCCCCCACAATAATCCATTCAAAAGGACTACGCTTGGAACAGCTAAAGAAGGGTTTCATTCATAAAAATTAAATCCTAATTTGTAGCAACGCATTAATTGCTTAGGTAATATATTTATATAATTTTATGGTTGATTCTGTCATTATGATGTTCAACCTATTCAGCAGGTAAAACGTTATTTCTATTTGCTGACTCAAAGTAAAAATAGGTCTGTACTTAATATGCCCCCACTTCCCGAAAATTAAGGGCTTTCGACTTAACTACGTTGTTAACATTAGGTTAACGTGACGTTAAATTAATCATGGTGGCTTATATTCAAGAGCATTGGTAGAACCTTTACGTTACGTCATTATTACGTAACGTTAAATTAATCATGGTGACTTATATTCAAAAACATTGGTAGAACCTTAACGTTACGTCATTATTACGTAACGTTAAATTAATCATGGTGGCTTATATTCAAGAACATTGGTAGAACCTTTACGTTACGTCATTATTACGTAACGTTAAATTAATCATGGTACCTTATATTCAAGAACATTGGTAGAACCTTTACGTTACGTCATTATTACGTAACGTTATATTAATTATGGTGACTTATATTTAAGAACATTGGTAGAACCTTTACGATACGTCATTATTACGTAACGTTAAATTAATCATGGTGACTTATATTCAAGAACATTATTAGAACCTTTACGTTACGTCATTATTACGTAACGTTAAATTAATTATGGTGACTTATATTTAAGAACATTGGTAGAACCTTTACGTTACGTCATTATCACGTAACGTTAAATTGATCATGGTACCTTATATTTAAGAACATTGGTAGAACCTTTACGTTACGTCATTATTACGTAACATTAAATTGATCATGTAGACATATTCAAGAACATTGGTAGAACCTTTACGTTACGTCATTATTACGTTATAACTGGGAGATGAAGCTTAGAATCTCAGCCGAAAGTACTGTGGGTAGTTTGCCCAACTCCTACTTGCTGATGTGGGTGCACTTCTTCTATACAATACTACTCATCAATTTCCCTTAAGATAATCATTTATTAAGATGGTGTCAAACAAATAGTTTTGTTCCCAGCTGGAATAGAATTTCCAGCTCCGATAATTGTTCAGATAGTGTGAATGTTTGTAATTTTACACTTGTTGAAGAAGCTAAACAAATATTGATTAGAATATTCCCATATAGTTAAGGTCAACGTTTCTGAAATTTGTGGTGCGCTTATAATTTTAAGAGGAATACATTATATAAGACATATTAAAAATAATAATAATAACTATGTGCGAGAATACACAAGAGATCGTTTCATTTCAAATCCAGGGGAAATTTCTAGAATATTTCCATAGTTGACTCTTGATTCGACTTGGTTGTAAAAATTGAAATTGCCAGTTTACTACCAACACACTCAATGCCATGCATCAGAGTGTTGTAGTTTTAATATGTTTTACTAAATGAGCACTCAATGGCATTTAAGTAGATTTGTCGACAGTAAACAACAAACAGAGAGCCTAGAACCGTAATTCATGGACTCTACAACATAATTATGGGCACCCTTTAACAAATAAAGTTTACTTTTTGATTAAAATTAATGTTAAATTGGTTTTTAAAACCAAAACTCAATTTAGTACCACATTATATTTTCATTTGTTTGAGGTATTTAACGTGCACTTTCTAACCCGACTTATTATATCAGCACCCGAGAATGTTATATGAGCGAGAGTGAAAGAGCCTACCAATTTCGCCTGAAAGGATATTGTCACTTACCTTTGAGGGCCACAATCGACATGAGTCTTCCTGTTTTAATTCCCATCAGAAGAAAGTTATGCCACGGATTTTTATCGGTTTGAAAAAATCCATCGACCCCGGATGTGTTTGAACCCATGAACATCTGGTCCAAAGGCAAGCACTTTACCTTAAGACAATCAAGGTCTACTACCGTATTTTATCCTATTGTTTACCATATGGGGTTGAAATATATCGTCCTAGGAGGGTTCAAAGTAGAAGAACCCCCAAGTTCGTCCCCTACATGTGAATAGTTCGTGTGGTAACATTAACCCACGCTCAAAATTAATTCTAAGCTCTCCCCAATGTAATTAGTTTATCATTTACTATCACAAACAAACCATGTTTGAGTGATTTCAACATCAATCAGGCAATTGTTTTCATTGCTAAACTAAAGATAGCAGCTCTAGGACAGATATGGCCCGTGCGACGAGGATACAGCTTGTATTTTCTCACAGGGTGGCGGATTCTGGCGGTGGACAATATGTGAACATAAGGTTTTGTAGTACATACATACATACATTACATACATACATACATACATACATACATACATACATACATACATACATACATACATACATATATACATACACATATATACATACATACATACGTACCTAATCACGCTATTCCCTTATAAGTTGGTAAATATACTGTTTCCATTGCAATTTTTTTTAAATCCGTACTCAATCCATTCTCACTAATTTCTCCATCCTTCCCTAACCTTGCATACTCCATTCTCTTCAACAATATCCATATACTGAGTCATACATGCTCTTTTATTCTTATAACTTTTAATGTTTCTCTTTTTCACACATTAATCTACAACATTTAACCACGTGTCAAATGGCCTGCCCCTTCCTTTTGATTCACAAACTCTACCTCCAACTAACTTACATGGCCAGGGTGTCTACTGAGTCATGAAAGGCGACAAAGTCACGAAAAAGTTACTAATAAAAAAAATGTCACGAAAATCCCTGAAAGGTCAAGAATTTTCAATATTTTAGTAGTAAATTCATGAAAATATTGTTGTTAACATTTCCTGCACATCGTAACAACGCTAACGCGTCGAATGTAAATTCACTTACTACCCATGATGCCATGAGCTAGCCACAAGTTACTTGATTGTTTTTACTCTGATACCAAGGAGATGGTAAACGTTGGCCATCTAGTTTAAGTTTAAGGTTGCACGTGAGTGCTTTATGACTTTATACATATGCATTATATAATGTTCAACCGTTTACTGAAGGAATTTTATGATCGATAAAAGTCACCAAGGTCAACAATTGTTAATTATCCAACTCAGTAGACACCCTAATGGCCTAAATGGCCTAGTTAACAGTAAACAATTATTTTCATGCAGAAATATAGTTGACATCCCAAAGTAGCCAGTTAAGGCAAGCTCCCACGGGGTCGTGTGTATGACTCACGACCACATGTATCATGTGCATTAGCTTGTGGGAACTAGTAGTCTATAAGTAACCAGTCATGTGATTCTGGTCGTATTTTATAACCTGAGTGGTTAATTCACTACTCCTTCAGTCGTGGACAGTCGTCTGAGCATAGACCAAGCCCGGGTGTGTTCGTTGTGACCAAGTGAAGTCACGTGAGTGGGACCGTCCTGAGTCTTGGACTGGTCTACCACGACTGGCCAACATAAGAACGGTCATACATACGACCCCGTTGTAACCAGGATAGAAGAAGACACGAGAAAGGTTCAGAGTTCTTGTAGTTTACATAGCAAACGATATCTATCGCCAAAATGAATAGAATTTTACTCCAGTAGATGCATAAAATTTAATTTTCGACAAATAGGTTTGTTAACAGTTGTTGAATATTTATAATGAGCACTATTATTATTTTATGAGAAACAGTTTAAACTAAAAGAAAGAGTCGTCATCCAATTCTAGAACACTTTTAGCAGGTATGCAAGGACAGTTGGGGTTACTATGTGAAGAAAATTAAACTCTATACTTTCACTTAATATAAATTTGTGTTGTTTCGCTGAAAATAAATGTTATAAAAAATGCAAAAAATACTCGCAATTCCAACTCTTATTCTTCAGTGGCATCAGAAGGTACGGCCACCCACACTATGCTCGTTAGATTTCTCACAAACATTGTAACCTGTTACTTTCACTAACTATCCCTCTTCAACACGAACATAAGGGGCATTATCGAAACAGAGAAGTAAGTTTGAAAAATCCCAGAAAGTAATAGGGCTGTTATTGATAGGTCAGATTTGTACTAGAACTTGTAGTACGTACTAAGGATCCACCTTAGTACGCAACATAGTATAGTCCTATTTGTAAGGGTGAACCGGGGCCTTCCTAGTTCATTAGAATGGAATAATTTATAAAAATAACACAACAATCTAGAATACAATGTTATTAAAAACTCGTTCAATAACCCATAAACTAAACCCTCTGCAAATCATTACGAGTCAATGGACATGTTCACGAGCTGGTGAATAGCTTGAATGGGCAGTTGGAACATATTGTTTAGTTGTCAGTTATAATTAAGAACTGTTAAAGCTATTTTATAAGTATGGGTAATATATATATAAAAAGTGACAGCTAAATATCTCATTATCTGACATATGAAAGTATATATATTAACTTTCCTAGATGTCAAATACATCATTTTCGAAGCAGAACAAATTATAGATCAAACTATCCAGTTTCTGAAAACTCTTGATGGACTGCTTCCTGCTTTACCACAAAGATTTAGCAAAATACAAGCTAATTGAAATTTAGGGGTTTGATGCCTCACCCAGAAAAAGAGTTTATATGTACATTATGATAATTTTTGTTCACGTGTGGAAACAAATGTCACGTTACATATTCACATATTCAACACGCCCTCCTGAACTAAAAAGACACGAGGAGACTATAAAACCTCAGATATTTGATGGGGAGAGGTTCTTCTCTTTTTTCCAAAAGTTCCTGCTATAAATTAGTTGTTGAAATGTTAAATACCCCAACAGAATTTTTTGGCCACACATCTGCTTAGTATGGCCCGGGTTGAGTGAGGGAGGGAGAGCAAAGCCCAAGTGCTGCGGCCTAGGTGGTTCCACTCACAAACAGAAATGGTGACAAAGGCCAGTGGGTTTGTTCTCCGTGCAAACAGCGCCTGCGACAAAGGCAGGTACGTTTGTTTCTCTGCGTTTCGACCTTTCTTCTCACGGCTCTGATACATATTTAAATACACACTATTTTTACTAGGGAGTCCTCAAGTTCTTTTGTGACGTAGAAGTACGTAGTTTTTTTATTAGCGTCGGCCATAGCATACCAAGTGATCTGCTATGTTATTCTCTCTCAGGAGAACCTAGTGGGCTCTATTCGAGGAAAATGTGCCTAACTCCATGTTTTACTAAGACATACTATCAGTATTTAAGCTATCATCTAGGATAGTTAAACTCAGTTGAACGTAGACTAATAATACAATAATAATAATTTAATTTTTCGTCCAGATTATGGCCGTAGACTTGATATTAATTGTATTATAATTGAGAAATTATATATGCACCCGGGAATTGATCCTGTATGTGCTAATAAAAAGGTCTCGAATTTTATTCTGGTGTCAAAGTATAATAATTTTCCCACTAAACTCAAATCTCTGTGAAGAATATAAATAATAATCAATGGATGTTTGTTGTGGTTGATAAAAAATAGATGGTAAACATTTAGTAATCTACTATCGTTAAAACAAAATTTATTTCCACAATCGTAATATAGATTTGTGGATACAGTTATAAAACTCTTGGTAGGCCTGTATGTTTACAAAAAACAATATAATATGAGCTAATTCATAAACAATAATTTGTATGACTAATATTAGACGCGGGAAAAGTCAGTTGTTATTATGAAAAGTAATGGCCTCAGCAACAAAAATTTATTACTGTTCTCAAATAATAAATATCTAACAAAATAATTTTAACTTAGATACCTATATTGATATTATTCTTCGGAGAGTTTGGTAATACTAGTTTTCTTTTTGGTCTTGCGCAAACATTAAAGAAAATATGGTCTAAATTGGGAGGTATGACATTCATTGATGGTTGATCAGAAGGATTAACCCCACGAAGGCATCCCACTTATTAATACTTTATTTATATTCTCCTAAATATGATTTTAAATTTTTTAAATCTAGAATTTAGTAATGAGCTTTCACCTTCATTTGGATTAATTTTATTCAAACATGTGATATTTAGAAAATATTAACACTTTGTAAAGTTTTCTGGTCAGATGAAAGTAACTAACTTTAAAACTTAAAGTACCTTTTTACTCTAAACATACATCTTCAAATGTTGAACATAAACTATATTTTATTAATCATGTCTAAGATATTTTATATAAAATAGCCGGGATTAACTATTATCAGGAACAGAATTCCATGTACTAAGCAAGTTTTTCTTTAGTAGGTTCTGGTGAGAGAACCATAATCCGAAACTATATTCTATTTACTAAGCAAGTTTGTCTCTAGTAGGTTCTGGTGAAAGAACCATAATCCGAAACCATATTCTATCTACTAAGCAAGTTTGTCTCTAGTAGGTTCTGGTGAGAGAACCATAATCCGAAACCATATTCTATCTACTAAGCAAGTCTGTCTCTAGTAGGTTCTGGTGAGAGAACCATAATCCGAAACCATATTCTATCTACTAAGCAAGTCTGTCTCTAGTAGGTTCTGGTGAGAGAACCATAATCCGAAACCATATTCTATCTACTAAGCAAGTCCGTCTCTAGTAGGTTCTGGTGAGAGAACCATAATCCGAAACCATATTCTATCTACTAAGCAAGTCCGTCTCTAGTAGGTTCTGGTGAGAGAACCATAATCCGAAACCATATTCTATCTACTAAGCAAGTCCGTCTCTAGTAGGTTCTGGTGAGAGAACCATAATCCGAAACCATATTCTATCTACTAAGCAAGTCCGTCTCTAGTAGGTTCTGGTGAGAGAACCATAATCCGAAACCATATTCTATCTACTAAGCAAGTCCGTCTCTAGTAGGTTCTGGTGAGAGAACCATAATCCGAAACCATATTCTATCTACTAAGCAAGTCCGTCTCTAGTAGGTTCTGGTGAGAGAACCATAATCCGAAACCATATTCTATCTACTAAGCAAGTCCGTCTCTAGTAGGTTCTGGTGAGAGAACCATAATCCGAAACCATATTCTATCTACTAAGCAAGTCCGTCTCTAGTAGGTTCTGGTGAGAGAACCATAATCCGAAACCATATTCTATCTACTAAGCAAGTCTGTCTCTAGTAGGTTCTGGTGAGAGAACCATAATCCGAAACCATATTCTATCTACTAAGCAAGTTTGTCTCTAGTATGGGCTGCTGAAATAACAATTATCCGGAAAAAGGTTTTATGCACACAGAAAGTTTATCTCTTTTATGTACTGATGAAGTAGCCATGAAATGGAACCATGAACTCAAAGAGCAATGGTATTTTACGCGCTTGTATGGTCGGGCACAAGTCAAACAACAAACTAATCCTTGCGAAAAGCAAACAGGCCAATGTGAACCTTCTTACTATCACAATGATGTTTCGTCCATTGTAGACATCAGTATTTTTATCACTATACCACTCATAATATACATACGTTACGTCTGAACTAATCTTATCACTATTCACAATATATTTCCCCGTTACATAAATCAAGCACCATGTCTTAACCAAACTAGTCAGTGATCGTCAAGAACCCACATACGCCAAACAATTTTAAAAACTATAGTTTCACAAGTTTATGTTGTGTTCCAACAACAAACACGCGACTTAATCGTTATTATAAATTAATCATTATAAGCGTTTCAATTCATCTTGTATTTATCATTGAAACTGTTTAAAATCAAAATATCTACCCTAGCTTACGTTACTCTGATAGAGAGACCATTAATAAATAATTGTCATAACCCTTTACTTATTTACTTACTTACTCTATGGCATAAGGAACTCGAAAGTTAATTAAAGCACTCACCAGAATACCCCACTTAACCCTATCTTGAGCTAACTCTTCCCAGTTTATCTATTACACCCTATCTCTCTCAGGTATATCCAAATGTTATCCTCCCATCTGCGTCTGGGTCTTCCAAGTGGTATTTTCCTATTGGGTTTGTCATTAAATACTTTGAACATGGTTATAGATAATCCCATTCTTTCTACATGACCTGGCGACCGGAGCCTGCGAGATTTTACTGCCTTAACAATGTCTGGTGATTAGTACAGGGTATACAGCTCATCATTATGTAACCTCCTCTTCTCTCCACTCTCTTCATCCCTAGCCCTTTACTTTAAAATTCGAATATCATAAAAAAATATAAAATTAGAATCTCTCAAGATGACATTACAATACGCTCTATATATTTTAATAGCCACAGTCATAATAACGAAAATAATATGCTCAGATATTACTAGAGATTTAGAACTTTAACTTAATTTCAAAATGCATTGTAGCCCAAATTACTCACTCGAGAAGTTTTAATCTAATATCTCCTGTTAAACGAAATTCAGTTGGTAGGATAGTGCTGTAACTTAACACTGTACTGTCTCGCTAGAGTTCACATAGATATTTTTTTAATTATTGAACCATTAGCGCTGTGTCTCAAGAGGAACCATATTTGAATTCTGGCTGATGAGATTTGCGTTTAATGCAGATTGAATATGTTTGGTTTGATGTCGCTTTGAACAGAAGGTACAGGATGCAAGGCCTGACGAAATCCAGTATATATACCAATAAAATGCACACCCTACTACCTGAAGAGTGTGCAGATAAGTATAAAAGTGATAGAATAGCATTTAATGTATATTACTGACTACACCCAATATCATAGCTCTGGGAACTTTGATCTTATAAAGAAATACTTTATATTCGCTCTCTCTCAATTAACTGTTGCCAAATATCATCGCTGTCAGTCATGTCTGAAGATGGTTTGTTGGGTTAAGGAGGAGCTACTGACCATCTCAATGAACCAGCGTTGAGAAACTTGTCTTAAATTTGAGGAAAGATTGACCACACAAAAACAAGAGAATAACAACGTTGTTTCCCAATAGTAGCCACGCAGTTACCTCAAAGATGGTATCCAGTGTAATAGATCATCATAAATAAGTGCCAAAAGAGATTATCTTCATCCCTAAATTACATAGGAAATATCTGACATTTAGTGTAGCCATAGTAGTTTGGTTGGGGTTTTAAAATTTAGGAACAACAAGATGAGAAAATCCTTGAAATGTTAAGTAGTCAGGGTATTTTGGCTGGGGTTTGTAAACATAGGAACTTAAATCTGAGGAAATAGTTTTTATTTTTGGGTATTTTGGCCTATCTTCAAAAACAGATAGTCGCTGCTATATCGGTAAAGATCAATTGTGGCATCAGCCATGGAGTGTACTTGTATTTTATATTTATTAAAATATGCCTAAAAAGTGAAAGCTGCAAAGAACATGAACAGACACATGAATACGTGAATGCTATAAAACAAGACCCTTTTTTTATTAAAATTGAACTGTATACAATATCAAACCCGACGTTGCATTAAGGATAGATTCCCTGCAATCTTTACTTGAAAGAAGTCAAATTGATATGGTTGAAATATGTTCTATTATACATTTATAATGTATATTTACCCAGTAGTCTTGTTTCTACTTCCCGCCTCAGTGGCGTAGTTGGCTAACGCGGTAATCGTGTTGAGCCCGACTCCTGAGGGCGGGGAGATCGAGGTTCGAATCTCAGTCGGGTGAACTGGGGGTGGTTTTTCCTGAATGGGTTTCCACTCTCCCTCCACGCAAATGCGGGTTCACTTCCTCTAATTCAACCTACCCTATTCCTAATCCATTAGCTTAATAAGTACGAAAAGCGTATAACCCGAACGGGTAGTAAGACGCGGTGTTAAATATTAATAATATATTATTGTTTCTACTGTCATCAAATTATTAAATCAGAAATCAACACCATGAAGTTACTATTTGTTTACGATATGACACATTTCTGAATTTCTCTCTAGTAGAGCAGGGTTAATATGAGATTTTAAATCACTGCATTACGTTTCGTTTCAGTGAAGCATATCTGTTACCACTCCTTAAATAACCATCACCACCACAATTTTACTTTAAGTGGGACGATACTTTAAAAAATTAAAAATGTTTATACATGAAATGTCATAGTATGCAAATATCCAAATGAAAATACAAACCAACTTTTTTTTTGTCAGTAAAAAGAACGATTACTGTTCTGGAAATAGAAACAAAGTAACCCCCTCCCTCTACACATGCATAAAAAACCCCACCAAATAATCACGTGTCGTTAGTATTGACCGTGATTCAACAAATGAAAAGTGTTTATAAATATAAGAGCGCAAGGGGAGGAGGGTGAATGAGTGCTGGGTAATCGTACATGCTTCCCGTATCATCCGCTGGTTTGAATTTGTATCAAACCTACAACACGCACAGTTTGAAATATTTGATCATTGAATCGTTATGGTATATTCGTGTCTCACTAAAATAATACCTGTTTAGAAAGGGTAATATTATCCTGTTTTTTTTTAAATATAAAACCGGTTTTTTATTCGTTTCAATTAAGAGAACATTGTGGGTATACGTCAATAAAAGGTAATGTTTCCCAGATTGGATTATTTTAAAGTTAAAATAGGCCTTTCTATATTTATTATCAAATCAAGGAAATGCAAGCTACAAGAGTAATCATCATTATCTTATATTTAAGAATTCAGGGTAAGCTATAAATTATCAAACTATCTCATCAGTAAGCCAAGCAGTGTCGAAATAAGGGATGGTTAGTGTGGTTACATTTTGGACCTTAAATTTGTTTCAAATCGAATATATTAGCGTTTGATGTACAAACATTATTTGTAAGTCTCCTTGCCAACGAGGGGCTTGTAAAGATTGATAAACCAATTACAAATCTTCTTGTGAACTAGTGTTTTAGGATATGAACACACATGAACAATTGTGTGCGTTTTTTACTTTATTATTGTCAGATAAAGGTTCAAAGACACGGAGAAGGCTTTCAGTATATTCATGATGTTGCGTGTGAACTAGACTAATTTAGCTTGGTTCCTTGTTACTAAGCCGACAACACCACCACTTTGTTTGGTAAGTTAGGGCGCCTGGTATCGATTGCCTCTGTCAGTCTACTTCATTTTGTTTCATGATTGTAAAACTAAACTATTTTGTCTGTTATTCATTACAACAGTACCTCCCTGTAAGAAAGTAGCTACTAGAGTGCTTGAACTTACGTCTCATAATTAGGTATGCCATCTGTCATTTTATTAGCTCAAATTAGAGAGTATATCGAGTTTATTTCACAAATAATATATACACACAACCTGTAACCATTGATATTTGATTTAAAAAGATTAGTCTAGGTTTTTATTCATTAACAGCTCTTAGCTAATATTAAACAATGCATAGCGTACAGTTAACAATTCAAATTTAAAATACAAAGATCTATAATTAAATGTAGGGACTAAAGTTTGATAGTAGATAATACATATGAATTTTATTATTCAATGCAGTAGTGCCTATACGAGCCTTTGTTAACAGCTTGCATTTGAGTTATCAATTTAGCTATTTAAAAAATATATATTAATCGGTTTATCTTGTAAATTAGGTTTATTTAGCTTTGTTTCTTTGATACCATTTATAATTCTGTTCATTTAAGCAATCTCTCACCTAACCCCCTCCACCCCCCCCCCTTAAAGAAAAGTCTAGGTTTTTATTCATTAAAAGCTCTTAGCTAATATTAAACAATGCATAGCGTACAGTTCACAATTCAAATTTAAAATACAAAATAAAATGTAGGGACAAAAGTTTAATAGTAGATAATACATATGAATTTTATTATTCAATGCAGTAGTGCCTATACGCGCCTTTGTTAACAGCTTGCATTTGAGTCATCAATTTAGCTATTAAAAATATATATTAATCGATTTATCTTGTAAATTAGGTTTACTTATCTTTGTTTCTTTGATACCATTTATTTTGCTGCTCATATAAGCAATCTCTCCCCTGCCCCCCCTTTACCCCCTCCCCCTTAGAGGTCCACTATTAGTGTACTTGCATGTACTGTACTTATTTAATTAAGGTATGTAGTCATTTCATGATATTTCTCGTAAATAAGGATTATTTAGGTTTGTGTCTTGGTACTGAACCAACAGCATAGTTCTATTTGGTGTAATAGGGTGCTTACTGTAGGGTGCTTATTTCAATTTACATTTGTTTCCTTAGATAATAAATATATACTACATATAATACAACTCCAAGGTTTGTCTGCACATTCAAACATTGGTGAAGGTTTCCTTTTGTCTAGGTAGTACAAGTGGTTAGAATAACCAATCATCCATTTTATAATGTTTGTCTGTCTTTATGTATTTGTGTGTTGCCAATAAACTTCAAAATTAATAGCCGTATCAAGACAAGATTTCTTCTGTTGTACTCATTATTTTCCAGGAAACATGGTTAGCTTCATGCTATCATGCTATCGGTTCAGAGACTGAGGTTAAGTTGAAAGATGGCTGCTGTTAACAATGGACATACGTCGCGGCTGGTATTGCGGGTGTATGAGAAGTGTAATGATATCGATTTTTCCTGTCTTTTTAATATTCGCGATCATATTTTAAAGTAAATATATTAATATTTCTTCTTTT